>JAQFVV010012950.1:228045-382405 GCA_028023455.1 Epiperipatus broadwayi | reverse complement strand
TGATTGGGCAGTAGCCATGATTTATTCTGACTCAAGTCAGTATTTTTTTATTTTTTAAAAAAAAGATATTAAAACACACCGATATTTTTCAAAAAACACTATTAATCTATTATATAATTCGATTTTTCCTGTATTATGTTTGTTTTGCGAATAACAAGTTGGAACAAAAGTAAAAAATAAATACTTACATCGGAGAACTTAAGGATTGCTTCTTACCTCAGCAGAGATTTGCTATTATTATTATTATTATTATTATTATTATTATTATTATTATTATTATTATTATTATTATTATTATTATTATTATTATTATTATTATTATTATTATTATTATTATTATTATTATTATTATTATTATTATTATTATTATTATTATTATTATTATTATTATTATTATTATTATTATTATTATTATTATTATTATTATTATTATTATTATTATTATTATTATTATTATTATTATTATTATTATTATTATTATTATTATTATTATTATTATTATTATTATTATTATTATTATTATTATTATTATTATTATTATTATTATTATTATTATTATTATTATTATTATTATTATTATTATTATTATTATTATTATTATTATTATTATTATTATTATTATTATTATTATTATTATTATTATTATTATTATTATTATTATTATTATTATTATTATTATTATTATTATTATTATTATTATTATTATTATTATTATTATTATTATTATTATTATTATTATTATTATTATTATTATTATTATTATTATTATTATTATTATTATTATTATTATTATTATTATTATTATTATATTTACATGTCAATGCAAAACCATATCACTCTGATTATATAAAAATTTATTATAACACAAGTATAATACTCAAAAATATTTATATTTACACATAGACAATGCTCTGGTTATTTTTTAATCACTTTTCTGTACCCATATAAATGACACAAAATAAAAATTAAACACACACTGAATGTTTTACCAAATATATGTATAAAATAAATATTTAAATATAGAAAATGAAACTGATTTATCCATGGTATTTAGTTCCAAGCTTTCTGTGCATATAAGGTGAATCCATGGATAATAGTCAATACTACATAATCCAATAAATTTTAAACACACATATATAAAGGCATTTTTAGCATATATACTTGTAAAAAATACTGAAGCAGTCAGATCTGAGTTCGATCCTAGCTTCATGTTATTTACCCTAATACTAACCTTAAATTTCCGATGCAATGGGGCTTTATACGTTCAATCCACGCTAATTTCCATAATAAATAATTTATTTCAAATGCGTATTAAAATTAATTAGTTTAGCTTAAAATTGATCAATTCTCTAAATAAATTCATGAGAAAATATTCATGAATTTATATATATTAAATTGCGTGGATTGTGCGTATATACTTGTAAATATTAAAAATATATAATTGTTCGAAAGTTTCATTGCGTCGGGAATACTTGTTTTTTTTTACTTTTAAATAATTTGTTAAAGTGTTGTTGATTAAAAACTACATTCTTTCGATAAGCTCTCAAATTCTCAAAAACAACAGTAAAGTTTTATTAATTGGAAAAAGATAAGAATTCAATTTCTAATTAAAATCATTTCAGATTTTAAGAATTCATTTTCTAATTAGGAAAGGAATTCAAAAATTAGTTTGAAAGCCTTATCGAGGGAATGTATTTGAAAACAACTAATTGATAATAAAATGAGCGCTAGCCTTAAGGCATCTGGACAATATATATAGCCCTGAAAAGTCAGGAGAAAAGACTAGTTTTGGTTGTAGAGTAGTGCAGTGAACTCTGTGTGTATAAAAATTGTATTTCATCATGATAGAGGGCTAGAACATCAGGGATCTGGCTACGGTTCCTAAAGTCCCGAGGAATCTTCACTGGAGCTGCTGAACCGTTTTCCGGATCGATCACTCTTCTAAAATAATGAAAGCTACTAAAATACTACTCCAGTAGTTAACCAATGATGCCTACGTTTCAACAACTTGGAGAAGTAACTTAAGGACAAGCATGGAATGGTAATATGAACGTTAAACTTTCTGGCCAGTTCGAACTTTATTTTACTCTCCTCCTATTTATGAGCTCTTTATTCTTTAATGTAACAATTTTTATAAAACCTTTTATTCATGCTACTGTAAATCTATCTCGTCATTCTTTAAATCTCTAGTCTTTAAACTTTTTCTTTTCTTACTTGGCGGTTCATTTAATATATATATTTGTGTGCTTTATTAATGTCGTATTTAAAATTATATGCCAATAGTTTTTCGACTCGATGAGCTCCTTGGTTCTATGTGCCTCACGCAAATAATATAATATAAATTTTAAATAGTTATTCTCGCCCATTAGAATTAAATTTATAAGTTCTATTAATCATCGAGTCGAAAGAAAATATTATACGTTTACTATTTTATGATTAGCTAATAATAAATTATTAGCTCCGTTTTTCACCTATGTCCCCAGCTCCTAAGTTACAAGTGTTTATATATTCACGTAATGTTAAAATGTTATTTCTTGCTTCACTAATATTGATTTATTTATACATATATATTTAAAATATTTTTGCAAAAGGGTCGATAAAGGGTTAACTGTATTTTAATTCCACTTTTGTTATTTTATATTAATATTCAGGAAGGGCACGATATTAGGGCATAAGTAATATAGTTTATAAATGTTTTAAAATACTTCGATAAAAGCTCGTTTGACTTTAATTAATTGGTCAAGTCATCACGTAGAGCATTCTACATGGGTTTTATTTTTCAACGATGACTATCAAGTCATCATCATCAAATGTTGCTGATGGAGGGCCATCTTCCGCTCCATTAGGCTGGTCGGTGATCATATTCTCTTATTTAAATTTCTCGAGGAAGAAAGTACTTCCTTTCCGATTCATTAGTCAAAGGGCGTAAGACTTGCCAAATGCAAGCCGCCATAGGACTTCGATCATCGACTAGCGATCATCTTTCAATTTTACTCTCTGCCTTGTAATTCGCCAGTACCATTGCATCTTGTTCCGGTAAAACTTGCTCCGTGCTCGTAATTCGTGATGAAGTGATTTAAATTAAAGTCGAACCAATTCTCAAATATATTTAGTTTAAATCAGTTTTCAAATCAAGATTAAAGTTATGCCTTAAAATACGTTTTGCTCTTCATGAATAGATTTCCGAATGTGAAAATAAATCTCACATTCCACCGTAATAAAATTAGAACAATCATTTCCGTTCTTAATGAATACCTTTATCTGCCTTTATATTTCTTGTTGGGGGCATAGACATAGAATCCCATGTTGTGTAATACTTGTTGGCATATGATAAGGACCGCCACTCTTATTATATTTATAAATTATTTAAAGACTAGAGGTAACTAATGCAAACTATATTTTATTGAACAAAACAAATTATTATTCTTATTAAATATTTCTAACATACTTGGTTTCTTAGTTCATCATTCCTTTTATAATTATTTAAATGTTCATACCCGCTATCTGTGTTGGCAACCCGAACATACATATGATTTGATTTAAAAAGTATTCAAAGTAATTAATTATTAGATATTCGTGTCAGTGCAAGGGTCTCTAGTCCTCACCAACCGTGGAGCTAGTTCTTGGCGCATAGCTGTGCCGTCGATTTCTGCTATCTGAGCTGTTGGGTTGGGTTTGAATTCGGTTTTGGTTAAGCTGAGTTTGAATCCGATTTGACATTGGTGGTGGTGGTGGCTTTCGACCGGTACAATACATAAACCTAGAAATATTTAATTTGAAAATTGCTTATACAAAAAATAATCATCTATAGTTATAATTTTCAATTTATCACTTATATTAAAATAGAAGAAGTTAAGAGTTACAAATACCTTGGTCAGATTATTAATACAGATGGAAACATAATAGAGGAAATTAATCATAGAATTAAACTTGGTTGGAGTGCTTTTGGTAGAAATAACTTGATATTAAAAGAAAATATGCCTATGTGTTTGAAAAGAAAGGTTTTTAACAAATGTGTTTTACCAGTTCTTACTTATGGATCTGAGACTTGGACACTTAATAGAAGATCAATACAGAGACTTCAGACCACTCAAAGAAGTATGGAGAGATGTATGTTGGGAGTAACAAGAAGAGATCGAAAACGCAATGTATGGGTAAGAGAACAAACAGGTGTTACTGACCTCATTGAAAAAATTAAAAGATTGAAGTGGAGTTGGGCTGGACATATTGCTAGAAGAGATGATAATAGATGGACAATTGAAATTTTAAACTGGATTCCAAGAGATTGTAAAAGACCCAGAAGGAGACCACATGTAAGATGGATGGATGAAATAAGAAAATGTGGAGGGGTGATGTGGAGAAGAGAAGCTAAAGATCGGAGAAGATGGATTAAACTTGGAGAGACCTTCATCCTGCAGTGGATTGACAATGGTTGATAAGGATGATGATGATGACATGGATGAAGAATCTCAAAAAGATAAATGACCTCCAAAAAGAATTTTATGCTGAATCACCTCTCTCTATTTGATCCATGACAAAAAAACATCTTTCTGGGTATCAAAAAAGGAAAATTAGCAGAAAAAAAAAAGAAAAGCATAAAACTCAAAAAGTCATAAGTAGAACTGTTTTTATGGCTACAAAATAAATCTGAAAATGAGATTGCTTTGGTAGTTGTGATTCAAGTTTCAACTAGAGAAGAAAAATGCAAATAAACTACACTAGTTTGCAAGCAAGGAGTAGAATCTGTAAAAAAAAAAAAACATAATGAATTGCCCAATAAAGGAGCATGTGATTACAAAAAAGTATTAGAAACAGCAAGTAAAAATGTACAGTGTGAAAATCAAAATGTAGTGATAATGAATGTAATAGTGATAATGATAATTACAATGATAATCAAATAAATATAAATAATTCAGCTTTGTACCAAATGTCATAAGTGATAAATTTAGATTACTGTTTGTTAAAACTAGATCCAACCAAAATAATCAAGAGACATTCCTGAAGAATGCCAACAATATCATAGTATGTTAAAACTAAATGGTGGTTAGTATACTCAAAATCTCAAGACTCAGTTTATCACTTTTGTTGTGTATTATTTTCCTTAAACAGAGAAAAAGAATCAATCTATATGATTTATAGACAATTTTAATAAATAGAAAAAATTATCATCTATAATTCAACGTCATGAACTTTCCATTTGTTATTTTAATTCTTTTGCTGTTGGCAAAAATTATTAAAACAGCTTCATTTATGCTCTCTATTGCTAAACAAATCAAATTAATATAAACAAAGAAATAAATAATCTACCATTTGAAGTTTCCATGAAACAATGGGAGTGCCCAATAATACATTTTTTTCAAGTTCAATTGAATTGGTAAATAAATATGATACTGTTCTAAAGGATCATGTAAATAGAATTAAAATTTTGAAAAAAAAATGAATATACACAATTTAGCACATAGATCACAAGAGGAATTTTTTCTGCTTTAGGTAATGTAGTGCTTAATAAAATTAAAGATAATATAAAACCAGCCACATATTGTAATATCTAAATGTATTGTACTCCTGATGTTTCTCTCATGGAACAATCATAAATAATTATTAGATATGTACATTTTATAGACAAAAAATTGATCATTAATGAATCAGGATTTATCAAAGTAACTCATATATGTGGTGAAAGACTAACAAATATGCTTTAGGTGAACTTTATTTAAATGTAATGAATTAGAGGAGACAAACATATGATAACAGTAGCAATGTGACATGAAAGTATAAAGATGTATATCCTGAATAAATAATTTAAACTCTCATGCTATCTATGTGCCTTGTTTATCATATTCTATTAATTTCCTAATTTGTGATGCTGTTCCAGTTCTAGCAGTGTATATTGTAAAAAAAAATTGAAATTTTGCAACATTTATACTGTTTATTTTCTGCACCTATGAAAAAGTGGAAAATTATACAATAGCATTTAAATACTGTGCTTAAACCATTAAATAATACTTGTTGGGAAGCCAAAATAGATTCAATAGCTTGGAAGAACCTATCAATACAAACAATGATAACAGAGCAGTCTCTGAGATTCAAAGTAAATTAGATTCATTACAAAAAATGGTATTCAATGTAAATTTATCAGTATGGTTTACAATATAATCAAAAATTAATAGCATCAAAAATTACTTTAAAAAAAAAAAAACAATTGTTATTGACTTCACTTTTAATTTAGTAAATAAAATTTAAAATGAAATCCAAAAGTTAAGGTCAAAATTTAACACATTTTTTGACAAAGGAAAAATTACAGCACAGAACATGAAAATTTCAGAGAACTTTCCTGAGAATAAATTAGAAAAAGAAAAACATTGTTTTCCAAACTAGCAGAAGATGAAATATTACAAGACTGCATAGAGATATTTAGATGTAATAACTTTTTCTAGTTTCAAATTCATCACTAATATAATATCATTAAAAAAAAAAAATGAATTAGAAAATCACAAGAAATTTTGTAAATTTTTATAACAAGGATATAAACAAAGACTTAATTCAGAAAACTGTTCTATTATGAGAATTGATATTGAATGAAAAAGATGTAACTTATATACCATATTGCTATATATATTAAATAATAATTATAATGAACTTTTTCTAAAGGTGCTATCTTCACAATTTTATTTATGTTGCCTAGAGCAAGTACAGAATATTTTTTTTAGCAAATTAAAATTGATAAATAATTATTTTTGGTCAACTATGTGTGAAAAACACGTAAATGCACTTAGAACTATATTAAATATCAAGAAAGAAATTGTTAAAATTGTAATTTTTCTAATATGATTAATAACCTGGACAAAAAAATCACATTTAAATAAATATATATAGAACAATATATATTCTTTTTTGTTAATACTGTTTTTACCTTTGAAAAAACAATTTTTAGGGCACAAAAAAGTTTCTTGTACAAATATAAAAATATAAATAAAAAAATTAAACTTTTCTTTAAAATAATCAAAAAATAAGCAAAGAATTAGAATAACAAATATTTTACCAGTTTGCATTTGCTATTTCACAAAAAATAATGACAGTTTTAAAAATTCATTTATTTGTAAATAAATAACAAGAATTTCAAAATTTATTTTCCAAAATGCTCTTTCTAGAATAGTGCTTGATTAACTATTTGTTACTTTGACTACTTATAAATTGTAATGCTACAAAACTAAATAATTCACTTATTTGTTTATAAATAATATTTATAAATTATTTATTTAGTTATTCATTCATAAATAAATCACTTTGACTGCATATTTTGCCCATTTCAAAATTGTTTTGAATAACTCTAATTAGCATAGCAACAATCTGCATAATAATATAAAATATGACAAATAAATAATTTTGCAAAGTCTAAATATAATATAGATCAGGAAAATACACCATAATTCAACAAGCATGAAGATTACTGTTATGTCTTCCTTTATCCACAATTCTCGACAGGTGATTTAGCATAACTTATAGTTTGAAAAAATATTAAATAAAAAAATTAGAATTACATAAATTTTGGTACACACAAGTTTATATGAGTAGTTTCCTGTATTATCACAAAAAAAATCCACAACATCATGCATTCAGTCCATAACAAAATTCATATGATTATGGCTCAAATGAAAATATAGCTTTATGCAATGTCACTGTTGTAAATTATTGAACTTTTTGTTTTGCTTAAACTTGTTCCACAATTCAAAACAATAATGGTGATTATGCAAGTCTAAGATAAACCAAGAACTGCCCTATTTATGTGATAAAGTAAAAATAGAGTTTGCCCATTGCCGATTCAAGTCCCTTAATTCAAAAGTATTTTTGAATTTTAAAAATTTACGGAAATGATCAGTCATTCAAACATTAGCACAACTTAAATATAACTTGTTAGTGAATATTCTTTTCATAAAAATAATTTAATAAAAAATAAAATAAATTTAATTTCATTATTTGTACTTTATCATATAGAAATTTTGCAGATTTAAGTGATAAAAACTTAATACAGTTGTACCTAATTGTCAAACAAAAAAAGAGAATGTTTGCAAATAATTTCTATATTGTACTGGTCAACCACTTATTCCGTTAATATGAGCCTGCACACAAATCGGACATGAAAAGAAATATGGTGACATGCCAGAATAAGGAGAAATTTAAATACTTTACCATAATATTATTACGGATACGGAAGATACTTATAAAAAGATTAATCCTTATATATCTTTGGGGGATGACTCTAAACCAACCCCTCGCGCTACTCCCAGAACAAAAATTAATTCTCCTCCTGAAAGGATATGCAAGTTCAATTATTATTCAGCATATATGAAGATAAATAATTATTCAAACAAAACTAATAAACAAGTATCCTCATGATAAATAAAGATCTAAGACTCGGTAAGATGATTTCCCATTTGCTAGCTCAGCATATTCTATTCTCAGTTAAAAGAATGGGGATTGGAAAACTCGCATAATTAATTAATAATATAGTTAGAGAAAGTAAATGACAAAGAGAATAAAAAAATATGGCGGTAGTCGCTTTAAAATTATAATATAAATATTTTATTAACCCATTACTCCATACTATTTATAATATAAATATAAAATTAATATTCCCAGATTGATTAAATATACGAAACAAATATTACACACTATATAATCATTTTAACAAACAACACTATAATCGTAAAGAAATACTCATCAAAGCAATCATTAAACTAAATAAAGGAAAATTTCTTTCTTAATAAGAAAAATGGATTAAATAACTAATACGTGAAATAGTGATCTGTGGATTATAAATAAACTCACACACGTGAATTAAGCAAACAAGGAAAAATTAATAAGTTACATAAAAGTCATGTTTGTGTATGTATGTACATAGGACATATATTTACGAAATGTGTATTAAATTTAAATAAAATAAACACACACAAAAAAAATATAGTATACCGATAAAGTCTCTAAGCTTTACCCTTCTATGGGTCTTGAGTGGGCTATACATCTACTGAGGCAAGGGCTGGACTTGACTGTGGTACAAGTTCATAGAGCTGATCATCATCACTTTGGTGTTTGAATCTCGGCATTTACATTCTGTTGGGACAGCAGGAGCGGAGCTGGATGGACGGGCTAAAGTGGGCTTCTACCCCCTAATCATTCTATATACAGCAAAGTGCTTGATTGGCATCTTTAGGCTGGACAACATATAGTACACCCTATAAACAGTCTTTTCTTGTTTTATGAATTCTGGGTTAATTACAGGCTTCAATGGTGTGGTGCAATTAAACTTCCATCGGCATCAACTGAGTATATGGTGGAATAAACATCTGCCCATCATTTAGCTAAACACCACTTAGTACTCTGATGTTTAAATCATTGGCTACTCACTGGTTAACTGCTCGAATGGTTATTTGAATGACTGCTGAATTAGTGTCTGTTGGTTCAGAATGACTGATGGAATTTTTAATTAGAGTAAATGCCATGGATTAGGTAAATCAAATCAGCATGCTTGCTCAAAAGGTTGCAAGACTTCGCTTGGTTCCATTAACAGCATTAGCTTAATGATAAACTTAGAATTAGGCTCCTAATAAAATTTGTCTTTGAAAACAAAAAAAATGAACTGCCTTCTAGCAACTTCAGAACAGATATATCTCTTCAATACCCCTTCAATTCAAGTATCCCCTCCAAGAAAGAAAATCAATTAATTAAATTTTTTTTTATATTTCCATTCAGATCACAATATCACTAATGAAAATTTTACTAAATGATAACATCTTTTTCATTTTTTCTTTAGTAATTACATTATTACAATCGAAGTTTTAACAAAAATATTTCACTTAGATTGGGCATTCTTCTCTCCCTGCATTATTGCAAGTTTAATCAAGTTCTTTTTGTCCAGTTGAAATTATTTTAGAATGCCTTTAGGCTTTTCTTAAATTTAAGACAATGACCCTCTTGCTCAAATGCAACTGAAGAGAAAAACAACCATTAAAACCTTGATTTTGAAATTATTTTAAACTTATTTTTAAATAGTAATATTTCAAATTTTCCTTTTCACATCGGTTGTAAACACCCCCCAAAAAAATATAGAATTACAATTTGTCAAATAAACGCTGTTTCTTTAACAAACAAAAAAATTTAAAATTACAACAAATACATTTTGGCGTTTCTTCTTTTAAAAAAAAAATCAAAATTGCAAATACATATTTCTAAGCTTTTAAATATTGGCTTTAATCATATATGTGTGTGAGTTTATGTTATAGCCACAGTTCTCTCTGTTAATTTATAACAAAGTTTGATTATATAAATAGTACCCCCCCCCCCCAATTTAATGGCTTTTTTACGTATTTTCGGCCATTAATTTGTTTAACATTATCTTGTGCTTGGCCACATCAAACGTGCCTGGCACAATATGTATATTAATTTATTAATAAATATTACTTTAAAAACTAATTTGATAAAAAAAATTCATTACTTAATTACATTTATTTGATTATAAATTTTTTTTGCATATTTAAATAGAAAAAAAATATGTATTGTTTCATAAAGTGTGGATTGATATAAAACAAACTACTTTATTATATTTTTTTTAGGCTGATATTTTGAGGATAAATATTTAATATAGAATTGTCAGATTTATGCACATAATTTTAATTGAATAGGTGATTAAAGGATATTAAACTGTCACTGCAGTTTATCTGTTCATTTCTTGTTGAAAATTAACTTTTAGCATAGAATAAGAAGTTTTCTCCTTTCCACATACTCAATTGTGAACTATCCATTCAGCTATACAAATATGTTTAATTTCTTTATAAAAATGTATTACCACCACTATAATCTGAACACACGCCAGTGTATTATTGAAGGAAATTGTTATCATTTATTTCATTTATTATTGAAAATTAACTTTTAGTACAGAATTATTCTAATTCTAATCCCAATTGTTTAAATTATTTAGAATACATTTGTTCTCTGATTGCAGAATTTTGTTGTTAGTCTAGGCTAACAATCTCAAATCAGAAGCTTCCATCACATTTTTTCTGCTTCATTTGTTAAATGAAAATTAACTCTTAACACAAAATTGCAAATTTTTTTCATTTTATTTACCACACAGAATGAAGAATTAATATGTATTATAGATATTCACCTGATTTATGAATACACACATTCTGGTGTGATCTTGTAACAATTCAAACTTTTTATTAATATGCATGCTATGCAAATTGTAGTTCTTGTAAATATTTTTTGCAATGCCAAATTGGCTGATCTAAAAATACAAAAATAGGACATGTTTAAAATTATGCAATTTTTAATAATGTTAGTCTTCTCATATTTGATTTAGTAATGATAAAAATAAGCCAAATCCAGAAGTTGACTGTATGTTTTATAAGAATAAAATATTGTGCATACATCTATCAATATGCTGAATCTCTCAGGATTTATTAATGTGCTATCTTCTATACTGGCTTAATTATTTTTGATGATCAAATATATATTTTTAAATTAAACTGTAACATGGATATGTGTAAATATGTTAAATATCTGAAATACAAAAATTTGCAATTATTCATGTTATTTCATATCGTTTACAACTTTCTTTAACACTTTAACAATACTATTTTTATATCAAAACTTTATTAAAGTGTTAAAGAAAGTTGTAAATGGTATGATATATAAAATAGAAAACAATGCACAAGAAAAGGAAGAAGATAATTCATGTTTTGAGGTATTCATATAAAAGCTTGGAACTAAATTGCAGTTGATATGGGCGACTAGTGTAACTCTCTTTCTAGATTTGAAAGTACAAAATAATTTGGAAAGTTTTGTGATTTTAGGGTTTATATTAAGCAAAATATAAAACAGATATTTGCTTATACAATTTGTTCAAATAATATTTGGTAGTTATATACTAAACTTCTACTTCCACGGAAGTAAATTTTCCAGATAAAGCTATTAAAAGATCATTAGTTAATTAAGATACTATCATATATACAGTTAATGCCAATTGATAACTGAGTATTATGTAGATAATTTTTTCAGTAATTATCGTTTTTTTAATTAATGAAAATAAGATTAATTACCATTTACTGATTATTATTAAAAATATTGTTGTAAACAAATATCATAAATTGAATCATCACTTCTTAATTACTATTTTTTTTTTTTTCATTTTTATAAGTATTTAAAACTTTATTAGTTTATAGTTGCATCATCAGTTTTAAATTATGGTTTGAAGTGTGTGTGTATATATATATGAATTTATTTTACTAATTTTAGTTTGCATTACACATGAGCACTTTAATCTACAACTGAATAAATAAAAAAATTCTCAGTCAATTAAACTATTTCAATAACATATATTTTTCTTTCATTATGCCATTTGCTGTACATTTTACGTTGTCGTATGTCACGTGACTTATGGAAAAACTGATACTATGCACAATAAATCCTGAATATTATCTATCACTGTGAATATTTGCTATCTTTTTTAATAAAAATCACTATGAATATTTGCTATCTTTTTTAATAAAAAAAATTATTTGAATTACATTTGAAACATTATTTTAAAAAAACATTCTAAAAATATTAAAATCATTAGGCTTAATTGATTCTAAAAGAAAATAAAAATAGCTAGTATGAGTTTAAAAAAAGAGTAATGTTAAACATGATCTATAATAATGTATAAATTTAATAACAGAAATCAAGAAGCTTTATTGCTTGAAATTTCATTAAAGCTTTGAGTGCTGAAAATAGCTAAGCTAAGTATGAGCAGTTAATCATTCTTGAAAAAACAAAGGCAGTATTGCTATTTTAATCCTTATGGTAATTTTTTTCTGACTTACAATTCTCTGTAGATCTAAAATATGTCTCAATTGTCATTCTAACTATGGTGGAATTGAAAACAGACTTAACATGTACCAATTTAATTTTTAAAAATGTATTCAAATTTTAACCTCAAAATAATAAGTAAAGTAAATGAACATTTTTCCAAGATTTATTATTGTAACTTGGTAGTAATAAAACTAACCATCTTAATAGTCACATTTGATATCACTTTGAACCCGCAATCCACTTAATGACATTTATTCATGTAATTTATTTCAGATTAATGATTACCTAAAGTTAAATAATGGTTCTCTAAGTCATTTTCAGTTTTCCCTTTAGTTAACATAGACCAAGAAAGTTAGTGAAGAATGAAGATAATTAAAACTGGAGGAATGTATACAATTCTTTTACTGAAAGAATTGTTTGATTCTTAATATTCAGTATAATGCAGAGTTTAAATTTATTGTATAAACATGCCCATTATTTTCACAAAAGTACAACAAATTTATAAACCCATAATTTGTTTTAAGTCCAAAGGAGAGAATTATAGTATCATTAAAAAAAATTCTATAGTAAACTCAGAATTTTTTCAAAGAGTGATCTATATCCAAATCGACTTAAATATCCACTAATGTTTAGTAACAAATAAATTATTCTTAAATAAACGATCAAATAAAAATGAAAATCATAAAAATTATCACAATGAATAATCGATTTGTTTTAATATTTCTTGGCACTTGTTGGAGACATAATGGACAAATGTTTGCTTTATAATGGAAGACATGTATTTATCTACTTGGCATATAACTGCACAATGCATAGTTCATTATTTTATATATATATATAAATATAACAGTGCAATATTTATAATGAATAGTTCATATTTTATATATATATATAAATATAACAGTGCAATATTTATAGTCCCAGAAGATGGTATAAATTGGGTGAAAAGCATATCATTTTGTGAGTAATGTAATGATAAATTTGAATTCTTTTTAGCTACCCATTCTTTAAATATGCTATTAACGATTACTAGCATATATTCCTTGGAGTGTGATGTTTGTTACTTTATAAAGTGCTGTAAAATGAATACAAATTGTTATGTGTCCGTATTAATAATAATAATTATAATGAAAAAGAGAGCAAAATAGAGCCATAAAAAATTAAAGGAGAGCATTGAGAAATTAAAATCCGAGAGTTTAAATATTCAACTTCCCAACCACTAATTGTATAAATATTGAGCATCTTGTTAACAGATTTAATATTAATGAAATGTTATTTAATTTATAATAATTTCTAGTTTAGCTTCATGCAATTAATTTATAATTGTGCATGTGTGTGTGAGTGTGCTATTAAAACTATTTTGAAATTAAAAAAAAAAAAAGAATACTTTCCTGATCTAAAAAATATTTACATGAGTTTTAGTATTTAAACTATCATGGAATTTAAATTCTTTATACTTATAAAAAGATGCACACAATTTCTCTCTTAGTATCAATCCTATTTGCATTAGACAAACTCACTTCAGGAATTTGCTGACAATAAATCAATATTCTTATTCAGCATTATGCTGTTTTCAGATAGGTAAACAAAAGGATCAAGCCATACTGCTCTTACAAGTGGCTGAAATGTCTATTTAAAAAGATAAAAAAACTTATCAAATATAAAAATGTGAACTGACGTGATATTTTGAAATAATAATTACATTCTTATTTAGCACTCTAGTTCTAAATTGAAGAAAAGTGAAGAAAACATAATACGAATAAAAATAATATTCAAAAAGTAATAAAATTTAATTAAAAATACAAGTCGTTTAAGAAGATGTTTACTTAAAGAAAAAAATTAATTTAGAAAATTATTTGGTTTGGTAAACTGCCAATAGTTAACATTATTTTGATGCAGAACTTGTATATTTACAGAATTCACATAATTGATAGATGAATAGGCACTTAACCAAGTGCATACGTACATACAGAGATATATAAAAAAGAATTGTCAAAAGACTAGCAATGATATGTGAATGTATTTAACTTTTTCGGATTTCTTTGATTCGCCATTGTAAAACTCATTTTTAATTTTTTGGCTTCCTCTCTTTTTTTTTCACTGAAGTTATGACCATTAAATAAAAAATTAAAATAGCCAAGTCAGAATGCTGTAAATAATAAAACGTTTATTATTAAAATCTTATTATATTGGCCAACAATAGAGAATCTTGAACCAGGATTTTCACTTGAATACTTTTATCAACTACATAAGGGCCTTCATCATTCCCAATCTAATTTTATTATTCATTACACAATATAAAGATATTTGAAAACAACAACTCAAATGTATATACAAAAATTCAAACATACTATCAAATTCAAATATGGTAGATAGAAAGCTACTTCATTTTCAAAAGAAAAGCCAACTCACAATATACAATCTACAAAACCAAAAATTTAACGATTAAGTGCTACATTTATGCTAGCTAATGCTAAATATAATAAACAAACAAATAAAATTTATTTAAACAATTTTCTCATTGAAAAATATCAATGGATTTAAAATTTTCTCTTGAACAGTTTCAACAGTTAGTTATATGTGGGTTCCTACTTGTTAAAATTCAATAATTACAAACGTATTTTTAAAAAAATATATAAGTAAAAAAAAAATTATTATTTAAAACAGTCTGTTTATTTTTTAAATATATTTATATATGTGTTATATGTGTTTAAAGATATATTTAAAACACAACTCCACTATATTCTGGAAATATACAAATCTGGAAAAGACAAATATGTATTGTACCACTCTGAATTAGACTTTAGACAGGGATTGACACATATCCCTAACGTCACATGATCCTTCCTCTGCACAATATTGTATTAAACATTAAAACAAACAACCCCCATAGTGTGCTCTTGTGCTAACAAGGCAATCAAGGATGCCAGAGGCTTGTGCAAACCTCTGTGCCTACTCTCCAACCCCCAGCTAGTTTCTGGTTGTGGCCTTCATCGTGGGGCCTTGGATCTGAGGCCGCCTAGATCTTAGGATCTATGCAACCCTCCAGCCCCCCTTTTACTCTATTTAACTACAAAACTATGAGAATGAAATTGAAAATCATTAATATTTTCAATCCAAGCTCAATAGCTTATATAGTCATATGGGTCTGAACTCAATTCAGTACCCATACTTTGGTGTCTTTGGCTCTTTAACAACCATAGCCCCACTATCCTATTAGGCAGGTTGGTGTTAACCACAAACGTCACATGATCCTATCTCTACTAGCACAATAGTTATTAAACAATTAAAACAAAACAACACTCTCCATAGTAGTGCCATCTTGTGCTAACAAGAGCAATCAATGGATGCCAGAATGCTTGTGCATAAAATCCCTATCTAGTGCCTACTCATCCAACATCCCCAGACTAGTTTCTGGCTTGTGGCCTTCATCAGTGAGGAGCCTTGGATCTGAGAGCCTGCCCTAGATCTTAGGATCTAATGCAACCCTCCAGCACCCACCTTTAACTCTATTTACTACAAAACTATGAGAATGAAATTGAAAATCTATTAATATTTTCAATCCAAGCTCAATAGCTATAGTCATATGGGTCTGAACTCATTCAGTACCCATACTTTTGGGTCTTTGGCTCTTTAACAACCATAGCCACCACTATCCTATTAGGCAGGATTGGTGTTAAACCACTAACTCACATGTCACTATCTCATACTAGCACAATAATTGTTATTAAACAATTCAAACAAAACACCTCTCCATAGTGTGCCTCTTGTGCTAACAAGAGCAATCAATGGATGCCAGAAGGCTTGTGCATAAAATCCCTATCTAGTGCCTACTCATCCAATATCCCCAGACTAGTTTCTGGCTTGTGGCCTTCATCAGTGAGGAGCCTTGGATCTGAAGAGCACTCGTGTAGATCTTAGGATCTAATGCAACCCTCCAGCCCCACCTTTTACTCTATTTAACTACAAAACTATGAGAATGAAATTGAAAATACTATTAATATTTTCAATCCAAGCTCAATAGCTTATATAGTCATATGGGTCTGAACTCAATTCAGTACCCATACATTTTGGTGTCTTTGGCTCTTTAACAACCATAGCCACCACTATCCTATTAGGCAGGATTGGTGTTAAACCACTAAACGTCACATGATCACTATCTCATACTAGCACAATAATTGTTATTAAACAATTCAAAACAAAACAACACTCTCCATAGTAGTGCCATCTTGTGCTAACAAGAGCAATCAATGGATGCCAGAAGGCTGTGCATAAAATCCCTATCTAGTGCCTACTCATCCAACTCCCCAGACTAGTTTCTGGCTTGTGGCCTTCATCAGTGAGGAGCCTTGGATCTGAGAGCACTGCACCTAGATCTTAGGATCTAATGCAACCCTCCAGCACCCACCTTTTAACTCTATTTAACTACAAAACTATGAGAATGAAATTGAAAATACTATTAATATTTTCAATCCAAGCTCAATAGCTTATATAGTCATATGGGTCTGAACTCAATTCAGTACCCATACATTTTGGTGTCTTTGGCTCTTTAACAACCATAGCCACCACTATCCTATTAGGCAGGATTGGTGTTAAACCACTAAACGTCACATGATCACTATCTCATACTAGCACAATAATTGTTATTAAACAATTCAAAACAAAACAACACTCTCCATAGTAGTGCCATCTTGTGCTAACAAGAGCAATCAATGGATGCCAGAAGGCTTGTGCATAAAATCCCTATCTAGTGCCTACTCATCCAACATCCCCAGACTAGTTTCTGGCTTGTGGCCTTCATCAGTGAGGAGCCTTGGATCTGAGAGCACTGCACCTAGATCTTAGGATCTAATGCAACCCTCCAGCACCCACCTTTTAACTCTATTTAACTACAAAACTATGAGAATGAAATTGAAAATATTATTAATATTTTCAATCCAAGCTCAATAGCTTATATAGTCATATGGGTCTGAACTCAATTCAGTACCCATACATTTTGGTGTCTTTGGCTCTTTAACAACCATAGCCACCACTATCCTATTAGGCAGGATTGGTGTTAAACCACTAAACGTCACATGATCACTATCTCATACTAGCACAATAATTGTTATTAAACAATTCAAAACAAAACAACACTCTCCATAGTAGTGCCATCTTGTGCTAACAAGAGCAATCAATGGATGCCAGAAGGCTTGTGCATAAAATCCCTATCTAGTGCCTACTCATCCAACATCCCCAGACTAGTTTCTGGCTTGTGGCCTTCATCAGTGAGGAGCCTTGGATCTGAGAGCACTGCACCTAGATCTTAGGATCTAATGCAATAGTATTTTCAATTTCATTCTCATAGTTTTGTAGTTAAATAGAGTTAAAAGGTGGGTGCTGGAGGGTTGCATTAGATCCTAAGATCTAGGTGCAGTGCTCTCAGATCCAAGGCTCCTCACTGATGAAGGCCACAAGCCAGAAACTAGTCTGGGGATGTTGGATGAGTAGGCACTAGATAGGGATTTTATGCACAAGCCTTCTGGCATCCATTGATTGCTCTTGTTAGCACAAGATGGCACTACTATGGAGAGTGTTGTTTTGTTTTGAATTATTGACACATATACATATATAAATTTTATTATCATAATTTTATATATTAATAGATGTTTAAAGTATATTAGTAGATGTTTATCCTATGATTTATTTTTCTTATTTTTTTTGAAAAAAGTAAAACACAGAGTAAATTCACTGTATTAAAATTAATATCTTACTATAAAGTCACTCATAAGTTTAAGGACAAATATTTTAATAAAGGTTACAGAAATGTTTTGTCTATTCATACATTTAAAAAAAACAATAGGTTTAGATAAGTAAGTAACAAATTACATTCTCATGTGTGTGTATGAATATATGTGCATGTTTGGGTTATTGTGTAAATTTGAGACTTTTGCATAAATTTTAAATTGTAAATGTTTTGAAGTAATATTATTAAAGATATATAAAAAAGTAAAATATATTAATCATTAATCTTTTTGAAACAAACAAATGTATTTTTATTTTAAAAGAAGAAATTGTAAAATCATTTATTTCATTTTGAAATAATTTATTTTATTATTTTTCTTTTAAAATATAAAAGAAATATTTTGGTAGAGATGTTGGTTTGTATTCAAATGTACTCTAGTAAAGGGAATAATAATTGTTAAATATTTAAAGGGAACAAATTCGAGTTACATATTAGTTTTGTTTTGAAATGTTTTATTTTAATATATTACTTTTCTTTTATGATAATATTAAATAGTGCTATCACACTTATAACGTAAAGCTGTAAATAAATTATTTAAAATGGCCGAGCGCTTTCGAGAAACTGTACTTCTCATACTCATAGCCAATTCTGACTCGTTCGTTGAAATATCAGTATAATATGCAAATTCTATGCAAATGAGTCAATTATACCATCTTTGTGATATAGCAAAACATGCTTCTTTATGATTAATGGTGAAGGAGTCCTCTGCTATAAAGTAAGCTTCCTTTACCTTACGCTTAACATCATGCCTCTCAGTACAAACCAATTTTGCAGATGTGGGTTCAAACTTGTGTCAGAATTGGCTATGATTACGAGAAGTACAGTTTCTCGAAAGTGCTCAGCCATTTTAAATAATTTATTTACAGCTTTACGTTATAAGTGTGATAGCACTATTTAATATAATCATAATTTGGAGAAGCGTAAAGTCATAAATCTACAAGTTATTACTTTTCTTTTAGAATATAAAAAAAACATTTTGTTCAAGATGCTGGTTTGTATTCAAATGAAGTCTAGTAAAGGAACAAATTCAATTTACATATTAGTTACAGTATCCAGGTTAATGCCTAGTTATTACATCAGTAAACAAAAAATACAAATTGCCCAGGTTTTACCACAGGAGACACCTATTTACTCTTTACATATACAATGCATCTTTATCAATTCAATTAGTAAAATGTGATAAGCATTAATTTTTTTTTAAATGTGATATAAATTAAAATGTTTTATGGAACAACAACATAATGGAAAGCTAAATAGGAAATTTTCCATTTACTTCAAAAGTACAAATTTAGTCTTTTAAAAAGTAACTTTAAAAAATGAAATTTATTTAAGAGCATTCTAGAAGAAAAGCTTTTTTCTTAAAATGCTTATTTAAAACTATGTGAATTAATATATATTGTGCATCTGTGTGTGTATGTCAACAAACAAACTCAATAATTTACCAAGGATAATAATAATAATAATTTACCAAATGGAATAATTATATTTTAAAGAAATGCTAAAAAGCTTAACTATGTAAATCAATATTGTAACAGGATGAAATATATGCTGCCATACACTTATTTAAGAGCCCCACAGATTTGGGAACCATATGTAATGAAATGATCTTTTCTTTTAGAAGAGGTGCATCTAACTGTGGTCGCCCATTTGGTGTTTAAGGTGTGATAGTAAACCTGATAGAGCAAGTCAGTTACCTGATGATTTACCTGGGTTTTATGAAGTGGTTCTATGATAATTAGATTGAGTGAGATGGAATTCACACTTAAATAACTTACTTTACTTCACCTCTTATTGTTCTTCATTATGCCACAGAGTTCAAACATAGGAAGAATGTGCACATACTCTATTTCAAGATATATTTATTCCATATCTGATGTGTGCAATGAATATGCATATAGAGTGAATTATTGGAAAATAAAAAAATCAAATGACAAACAACTAATTTAATTTTATATTTAATATTTAACAAATAGATTTTGATAATGGTTTCCATTCATGATTGTTGGATAATAAAAACAATGTGTTTTGGTTAATTTAATAATTGTGTAGGCATGGCCATTCCTCATGTGTGTTCATTCACTATTTATTAACTCATACCTTTGATTCCTATGAAGGATGACCATTCACCCCTCTAATTTAATCATTTCAACTTTATATCAAATACAACATAAAAAAAAATCTATATTTTAACAATAAATTCTGCCAACTAAAATTTCTAATATCAGTTGCTCATTAATTTCCAATACATCTATCTGTATTTTATAATTTGTTGAAGGATGCCCTTATATTCTGAACCCTCTGCTATTTTGATGTCATATAAATCATTCATTCTGAATAACAAATAATGAATAATTAAGTTAACTGAACACAAACATCAAAAATAAAAAATATTGTAACTGTCAAAGTGTGAGTGCTTAATATTGGATAAGAATAAAGCTCTCACTTTTCAAGTCAGTAGACTAAGTTATCAATTGGTAAGCAAGTTTGGGAAGCTGCATCTAAATTTTATTATTAAATGAAATATAAAAAATAGAAGTGATGGCTTCCCTTCCCTCTAGAATAATTGACAGTTGGATGGATTGATTCTTTGTTTCAAAAGAAAGAAATCAATTGGACAAGCAAAATAAGAATAAAAATTATAAAAATATAATTTGAGATGTTAATCCAGTGTAGTCTAGCAATAGTTCAAAGTCTTGTAATTCACAGTGTGAAACATCGAAGGATCTTTGTCTTTAAGAAAATTCCATTGTATGAACCGGATTGTAGGTCATAGGATAATCTTCAATCGCCATCTGGATCTTCATGTTGGTGACCCAGACTCTTTTATAACTATCTTTCCCATGCTGAGAGAATTTCTTTGCTTGATTGTAGCACATTGTAAATTGTTTTACTATCATAGACATCATGATGTTAATTTGAAAGGATAATCATCTGGAATCATTATTTGTTTGAAGGTTTGTGATGATGATATATTATTAGATGTGATATATTGAACTACTTCCATCATCTATGAGTGAATGTTGAATGTATAGAAAATTTTAAAATTTATTTAAACTTTCCAAATACAAACAACTTATTAGTAATACACCCAAGTACATAACACAGGGTAATAATTACACAGCATTTCAAGTAGTAGTATTCTCCATTCTTCTTCAGGTATTGCTGGCCGATAATCGAATATTGTCACTGTGCATATAGGCCAGAAACACTTGAAGAAGAGTGGAGAATAAAACATTGTGTAATTATCACCCTGTGTTGTGTATTTAACAAGTTGTTTGTATTTGGAAAGTTTAAATAAAGTTTAAAATTTTCTATACATTCAACATTCACTCACAGATGATCGAAATAGTCCAACATATCACATCTAATATCTGGAATCATGTTTGAATGAGGAGCGGCTCCATCCCCACAATGTTTTATCACTTCTTAGCCATGCATCACTTGTTATTTTCTAGCTTATAATTTGGAATAAAATTTAAGCTTTATGGAAAGTGATAGTGGATTCCTTAATCAACTTTTTCAAGTTGTAATTGGAGTATCTTATGAGCTCTACTACTGAAGATAGTTAAAGTGATAATTAACTTAATTTTAGAAATTTAAAAAGTAAATTTCTTAAAGATGTAATTTACTCTCCTTGCATTTCTTTTCTTCTTAAAAAGAAGGAAGTTGTTCTATATTGTCTTATCTTTCACTGATTGATGTATGAGTTTCAAGATTGCACTTTTATTTTCATTGTTGGCATCATTTCAACATTTATAGAATTTTATGATGGTTTAATAAATAAATAAATAAAAATTTAACATTAATGATTTCTTTCTTTTGTCTTTTAAGATTTTTACTTGCTTGCGTTTATAAATTTGGTATATATAAAGCAGTATTGTGAAGAATATAATTTTAACTGACAATTTTACACAAAACTGATTAATATATAATTAATAATATCTTAAAGATTATACATTTAAATATTTCACATGAAGTACCCCAAACTAATACTAGATATACTATCAAAGTATTAGACACCCTCCATTTAAGAGATTAAAATAAATATATGTAATTTAATTTTCAAGTTTATGTTAAAAAAAAGATAAAATAAACTTTTTAAATATATTATGTTCATTTGTATGCAAACAAAGAAAGAAAGAAATTTTCCAAGGATTATAACTCCAAATGGAATAATTATAAATTTGAGATAACCATTAATCATTTTAAAAAAGATAATATTTGTTATTCAACATGAACTATAATGTGGATCTTGTTATAAATCATTAAGGATTATTTTATTAAATAAACTATGGATACTTCTGTAAGAAATGAACCCTTTAGAATTATTGTACTTTAAAATTTTATTTCTATTGATTTTACTTTTTTTGTGTACTTTCTCTGTGTAAACTTAACACAAGTGATAATGAAGAACTCCTTATATATAAACATTGATTAGTGTTCTTGCAAGTTGTATACTTCATTTATATAATCATTATTTGTATTAATATTGTTTTAAAAGGTCATTCAATATCATTCAATATATATATAAGTGTGTGTGTGAGCGAAGACATAGATATATAATTAACCAAAAGAAATTTTAATTAACTATAAATTTATATTTACATAATTGTATACTTAAATGATTGTATACTTAACGAAAGGTTTTAATCTTTCACACGGCATTCTTCTGAATATATATTTTAATGCTATAGGAACTTCACCAAATATAGATGCAAGATTACGACTTCATAAAGATAAGAACTGCAGTCTTATCTTTAACTTAACTTTCTAACTAAATAGGCGAATCTGAAGCATCTTGATTTGAGAGTGTGAAGTTGATTTTTTCATTGTTTAAGTCCACTATTTCTTTTACAAATTAACATTCGCGAAATCTTACAATTTACAATGAAATAGTTTTAAGATCTTTATTCTTAGAAATGTAATATATATTGTAACGGGATATATATATATACACGTTACATTTAAATTTTAATACTTGACTTTTTTGTAAATATCTAATACTAAATTAAATGCACAAACGTTCAAAATGCACAAATACCGAATTATTAATTTATTAATATGTTTGATTTAAATATTAAAATAAGAAAAGCTTTAAAAAAATTATAGAATCGAAGCAAAGATTCTAATCTTTAAATAAAATATAATAAAAAATCTTTTGACTTTAAAAAATAACGAGAGTTTTAATCTTAAAAATAAAAATTACAAACAGATCCTTAGGGCAAAATGACCATTAGAAAGATGAGTAGAAACAAAAGACTTGCTTTTCTCGCCCAAAGATATAGACACAGACCTCAGTGGAAAAATCCAGGTAGCCAGAAACACAAAATCTACTTAGCCACGAACCCAGAATCTACTTGGTCACAAACTCAAGGAACTAATGAAATAGAGATATGGAATATATTTGATGGATCCGTGCATCCCAGAGATAAGGTGCCTGAGGACTATAAAAAAAAATTCAAAAGCAATAATTAATTAGATAATTAGAAAATTAAAATTTGAATTCCATTGTCTTTGCTGAAAGTAAAATAATTTAAAAATATTGTCGCCATCACTAAGAATGTAATCCACTTCATCATGCTTCCTTTGGTTCGGCCAGCTGAAGATAGCTTTCATCTTCACGGATCCCAGGATCGAACTACTGGTGCCATATGCAGAAATACTCATCAAGCTTCATAAATAGTCATCGTCCACAAGAACAAGGCCCTTGCAAAACTCAGATCTTCATCGCAAAGGAACAAGCATGGACAAAGGAAAGTATAGATTTATAAATGATAAAATGAAATCTAAACTCTCTTAAACTTTAAAATCTTTGAACTTTATTTGCCTTTAAAATGAACTGTAGACTCTCACTCTTTTCTGAGCAAGCCTGAACTTTATTTTTTTTTATAAACTGTGCAATTTTAAACTCTGATCTAAAGTTAAAATGTAATCTCTTAAAATAAGTATTGTATTTTTTTTTTTAATTTTTATTCATGCTTAATAAGATCTGTTTGTAATAGGGTAGGGGTTTGCGATTGCAAACATAACATTGAAAGATATACGCATCATTATTTGTGCATTATTTAATTTTAAAAATAGGTTAAAAATAGTATTTGTGGTAAAAAATAAGTTAAATATAATGTGTCATTTTAAAATGATTTAAAACATTAAACTAAAGATTTTTTTTAAAGAATTAAATTATTAAATTAACTTAAATTTAAGTTGAGTGTAGATGACTGCTAGACTCATTTATGTTAGTTTAAAGGGGTTTTGACTTCGGAATATTTTGTTTCGTAGTTGTGTCAATGCTGGTGGAGAGATATATGGACATTTACATCAATGTAATGTGAAGTGTGTTAGCACATAAGGGCGAGTAGTCCAACTGAATGCATGACCCCAAAAAAGTAGTCATACCATTGCAATGGACGCAGACATATTTCCTGCGCCATTGACCCATTCCAGCTCTATGGATTGAGATGATAAGCCAGATAGATAGACCACTCTCCCATCCATATGTAGCGTTATTCTCTTTATTATATTACATGCATGATTCTTTCGCCAGACAGATGTACATTCCTGTACTGGATGAAAGTCATGTTTTCTCCAATAATATCATGCTGTTCAGATGTACATTTCTGTCAGTGTGATTCTATGCTAACATGTTCACATTGCATTGGTTGCTGATATATATCTGGAAGCGAACGTTGGTGTGGCTGCGGACTTTTAGACTGAAGTCAAATGTTTTGAAAATCTTTTGAGTGCATCGTCTAGGTGGTTCATCTATACTCAACATTCTAAGATTAAAAATTAAAGTAAAAATAATAATGAAACATAAAACATAATTTTTTTTATATAATTATTTTTTTTAAGTTTGTGTGTTGTTACTTATATATATACGTAAATAAAATTTCTTTTGTGTTATTAGTACTGACAGTGATCTAGTGATTGTTTTTATTATTCTTTATTAAAAGAAATATAATTAATAAATGTTTTAAACCTCTGCTACTCCATGAACTAGTGACTAGGGCTGGCGGTCGTGATCTTAACAGCGCGTATCTGCCTACTCTAAAAATTTTCTAGGTTCAAATGGCCTAGTGGTGCCCTGTACAGCAGATACATTAAGACTGGATATTTCACTTCTTTCCCGACCATTATAATATATGTATTTTATTAAGCACAAATGAGTATATATAAATACTTAACAAAAGGATTTAACCTTTGGCACTGCGCTCTTCTGAATATATTTTTTGATGCAAGATTTCACAAATGTTAGTTTGTAAAAGAAATAGTGAACTTAAACAGTGAAGAAATCAACAACTTCACCTCTCAAATCAAGATGCTTCAGATTGGCTTATTTAATTAGAAAGTTAGTTTAAAGATAAAATGGACATTCTTATCTTTATAAAGTCATGATTTTGCATCTAGATTATTTGGCAAGGTCCCTCTAGAATTAAAAATATAATCAGATGAGCGCAGTCTCAAAGGTTAAAGCCTTTTGTTAAGTATTTACATACACTCATTTGTTCTTAACAAAAATATATATTAAATAATTATATAAATAACTCAATTATTTTATATAGCGCGATGTTTTTTACAAACTTTAATATTTTAAACAGCATTAAACTGTTGCACATGCGCTTTGGATTTTAATTATAAAATGAATGAATACAAACACTTCAAACACATGATAAAGTCTTTGGAAAAGACAGACCAAACACTTCAAACACATGATAAAGTCTTTGGAAAAGACAGAATGGCCATTCTGTCTTTTCCAAAGACTTTATCATGTGTTTATATTCATTCATTTTATAGTTAAAATCCAAAGCGCATGTGCAACATTTTAATGCTGTTTACAATATTAAATAATTATAATAAATTTTCATTTAATAGTTTGTTTTGGTTTGCTGATAAATGGTCAGTAAGCAAAGTGGAACAAATTAGCATTTTCATATATATATATATTGCAATAAAAATAATAAATATAATGGTAATTAACTATTATATACAATCTTTCAATTCGCTAAAGTATTTTCAGTTAATCCTTTAATCTGCCTCAACTTCTGTTAAATTCCAAAACCAAAATGGAAGCAAACAACATCAACTCAAATCCCATGAACCCCAAATTTCAATGTTAGCAGCTTGTTTATTAATTATATTTATTTTATTTCTATTTATTAAAATTGCCTTCTTAATTTATGTTTTATTATGGTTTCTCTCTTCATGAAGAATCTTAATACTTTCTAAGATCAAACTTAAATTTATATTTACATGTCCTTTCATGACCCCAAAAAACTGAAGAGTCATTAAATCATTGTTACTTTTAGCTTTCAACATGCTCATATAAGATTCATGCTCCTTCAATCATTTTTCGATAATGCACCCCAATTCATGTACATATGATAACATACATCTACAAAAAAAATTGATACACAACATTACTTTTCTGCTTGCCAAGTATGACATTTTTAGAATTATTCACTAATTTATTAATATTATTTGTAAAACAAAATAAAACATAAATCACATTCATATATATATATCCATAAAAAATTTCGGTTGTTTTCTCATCCTTGGTGTTCGCCTTAAGATGTCGCTATTTCTAGGTAAATTCCTAGAAATATACCATTTCACTGGCCTTCACCCAACCAAAGAGAAATTTTTCTACATTATAAATGCAGAAAAGTCCTCACATTATGTTGGATGGAGGAGGCGGTGACAGAAGCCAACACAAAGAGACTTCTTTCTATCATAAAACACAGAAAGAGTTCCCGAGGGCTGCCGATTATGGCTTTTTTTCTATGCTAAAAGCAAAAAGAAAGAAATGCCTTGATTGGCTGCCATAGTAGTCGATTTTGTTCATCATTTTCTTGTAATAGTAGAATATCTATTTTCTCTGTAGTTTCGGGTGAGAGTGTGTGTATTTGAAGCAGTCATAGTTTTTTTTTAAATTTGATAAGACGTCTATTTTTTTTAATGTGTTGTAACTTACTTTACTGTTGTAAGTTTAGTAATAATGTAGTGAAGATTCCATTACAAAGGGGTAACCCTCAAAAATTGCTTTTTAGGGTGCAAAAGGGAAAAAAAAGGATCACGCGAAAAGTACCGTTTTCACGAGAATTCGTTCGTGACCAGTTACTTTTTCTATATATATATATGCACAAACAAAAACAACCCACTGTCTAATTATTAGGAATTACTTGTCTGAAAAATAAAATTAGTCAGGTTTTTTTTTTTTTGTTTTGTTACATATATTATTTCAAAATAAGATTAGTTTTTATATCTACACACTAACAAAAACAACCCAGTTCCTGATTAATTACTGTCTCTAAAAAAAAAAAAAAAGCAAATTCAACAGGGTTTGATTTTTTTCAATGGAGTCTTTGAATTACGGTTTGTTGTTTTTATATATACACAAGATTTACCAAAAAAAAAAAGAAACCCACTTTCTGATTAATTACTGTCAAAAGAAACGCAAATTAGTTGGCTATCATTTTTAAATTTAGTATTTCAATAACAGTACCCTTTTTATATAGATAGACTTAACAAAAACAACCTACTTTCTGATTCATTATTGCCCGTCCCCCCCCCCCCAAAAAAAAAACGGAAATTAATCGGTATCATTTTTCAAATTGAGTCTTTTAATGACAGTCCAATTATTGATTTACTCTTGCAAAAAAAATACCGTAACTTTAAAAAGATGCACCTAAAGTCCAAAAAAAAAAAATTTGAAAAAGCCCCGTAACTTTAAAGACACACACACAAACTCAAAAACAAGATAAGATTAATAAACATTTACTTATTATGTCTTGCTTTTGAATAAAATTATTGATTTACTCTTGCAAAAAAAAAAAAAAAAGACCGTAACTTTAAAAAGACACACACACAAAAAGTCAAAAACAAGATAAGATTAATAAACATTTACAAAAATGAAAAAAACTAACATCATATTATAGTATTAGTTAATAGAATATTTTATTACAAATCTAAGAAATCAGATCTTTTTAGATCAAATCGATCATTTAGGTCCGGCCCAGAATGGTTATATGTATATGTTTTTGATTAGCATCAACGCCATCTTAAAGCGAACACCAAGGATGAGAATACAACCAAAATTTCACTTGAGCATTTGAAATATATGGAAGATATCCATTTTTTACTATCAATCTTCTAACATCTTTAAAGAATTATAACCCTTTTTAAATTGACATAAAGTAATCTGTTCCATCTTATAACTAATTTAGAGCACTTCCTTCATAAATATCTCAATATTTTTTAATTTATCACACTGGCAATAACATAATTATTCATTATGAAACAAAAAAGATCTAAAACTTGCCATCTTATGCATAAATGGTATTTTTGATTTACAATTTATATATCCCCTTTTTTACAATGGTTTGATTATTAATTTATAAATGTGAGAAAATTGATTTTATTTAATAAATAGTATCCAGAATTATAATGACATGAATTTTGTTAATTTGTCAAATAAAAAGATACATTTGATTCAAAAATACATTTTAAGGCATGGAGCTAAATATGTCACAATATTTGACATAATTATAATTTGAAATTAATTGCAGCTATTCAGAATTCATTTGAAATGATCCATGAAATTATCAAGAAAATTAATTGTCATAAATTTAATGTGATTCCATATGATAATTCATGTGAATTTGCCATTTTGGAATTTAAATAGAGGTTGAAAAATGATAATATGATTTGTTTGAAATAAGATAAAGGACAGGGATGTGTTTAATTATGAAATGTCAACATATTGAAAAAGGTAAAGTGCAAATGAACAAACTTGATTTCTTTTTGATTGAAGAATATAATATGGATGGTCAGAGAATAAAATTTATTAACAGTATTTTTTAAAAATCTAGAAATAAAACATTAAGTAATAATGTGTACTATAAAATATATCTTTCCTGCACAATATGACCTCATATTTTTGCAAATATGAAGTACCGTAAAGAAAATAATCCTTTGTGAATTATGATTGATTTTGATGGCTCATTTATGTATCAGATTTCTAAATAAATTAGTAAGATGTTACAAAAGGTTTTACAATTTGGGGAAAATACTACTGCTTCATTTTTTAAATTTGCAGATAGAATTGAAAATATAGTGATTAATGAGAATGATATTATTGCTTCATTAGATGAGACAAAAATGTATAGTTCTATTAAAAATAATTGAACATGCATTGAAAAATAAAGGTATTTGATAATACAAGATGAAATTTATTATTGATTCTTTAAAATTTTTTGATGATAACGTTGCTTTTTTTGAAGGTGGATATCATAAAATGTATAAAAGATGGCCTATGGGTGTACCTGTTGTTGCACAAGCTTGCAATTTTCTTTTGTCTACATATGAGAGTAGTATTTTAAATATGTATTCTGATAAGATACTAAATTTTACAATAGATATGTGGATGATGATTTTGTTTGTGGAAATCCCAATAGTATAAATTTACTTGTAAAGAAGTTAAATAGTTTGAATGGCTTGAAATGGACTACTGAAAAGGAACAGAACAGAAGTATTTGGATTTACTTACAAATTAATAATCAAACCATTTCAAAAAAGAAGATATATAAATTGTAAATCAAAAATATTATTTATGCATAAGATGGCAAGTTTTAGATATTTTTTATTTCGTAATAAAAAATTATTTTGTTAACAGTGTGATAAATTAAAAAGTATTGAAATATTTGTCAAAGAAATGCTTGAAATTGTTTATAAGATGAAACAGATTTACAATACTTTATGTTAACTTAAAATGAGTTATAATCATTTAAAGAAGTCGAAGATTGATTGTAAAAAATGAATATCTATTCCATATATTTCAGATGTTCAAGTGAAATTTTTTAAGGATATATATAAGAATGTGTTTAATGTTTCATTTTGTGTTACAAATAATATTAATAAATTAATGAATACTCCTAAAAATGTCATACCTGTCAAGCAGAAAAGTAATGTTGTTCATGAAATTTTTTGTGTATGTATGTTATCATATAAAGGTGAATTGAGGGGCATAAAAAAAGCTTAAAGGAGAATGAAAAACATGTGAAAAGTAAAATCATGAAAGGACATGTAAATATAAATTTAAGCTTGATCTTAAAAGTGTTAAGATTCTTCATGAAGAGAGAAACCATAACAAAAGAAAAATTAAGGAGGGAATTTTAATAAATAAAAATAAAACAAATATAATTAATAGACAAAGTGCTAAGATTAAAATTTGGGATTCATGGGATTTGAGTTGATGAATGACATTTGCTTCTGTTTTGTTTATTGAATTTAATGGCAGTTGAGGCAGGTTAAGGAATTAACTGAAAATACTTCTGCAGATTGAAAGATTGCATATAATAGCTAATTAGGATTATATTTATTATTTTTATTGTGATTACAATAGTTTTTTAATAATAGGACATTTTATTTGTATTATATATATATATATATATTAATTCAAATATTCTCATGGATAAATAATGAAGACATAGTATTATTTCTGGGAACTTCGGTGTAATAAAAATATAATAGCTAAATAGCTGATGTTTCAGTACAATAACAAGTACTTTCATCAGAGCTTCTTCTTTTTTAAATCATAAGAATGTGAGAATGAGGAAAAAATAACAAAGGAAAAAAATAACGATTTTAAAGTTCACCACACATATTCTTATGATTTGAGAAAAAAGAAGCTCTGATGAAAGTACTTGTTATTGTACTGAAATGTCAGCTATTTAGCTATTATATTTTTATTACATCGAAGCTCCTGGAAATTATGTATATATATTGTCCATTGAAGACAATAAATAAATGAATATTTTCTTTAAGGTTATAAAATGTGTAGTGTTTTGCACCTTACAGTTCCAATATGCATAATATTTTACAATACATTGATTTAAATTATTAAAACATATTAATTAATGTCTTTTTATTAATTTTGTAAATAAAACTATTGTTATTTATTAATTTGAGTTAATAAACTTATTTAAATTAGTAAATATAAGATATAGTAATAATAATTTAGAGACTCATTACAAACATAAGCATATAAAATTTAGTATATAAAATTTAATTAAGAAAATAATATAAATTTTATTATTGCACTAAAATTCAATAATTAGATAAGATGAATCTAAAGTTTTATGAAGGTCAATTGATATAAACATTAGTCAACAAATTATTTATAATAAAATTTTACATAATCATCTAGTTTAAATAATTTTATTTCTTCTTTAGTACTAGTATAAATAGTAATACATATTAATAAAAGATATTTATGAATGAATACTAATATAAACAATTAATATATGTTATAATTTTCAGATACATTATTTTATATTGTATATACCATTTTGGCATCCTGTCAGATTGATATTAATAAATTTAACTTTATTCAATATAGATTTTGGATTATTCTATTAGTAAAACTTAAATAAAATTATTACTTAAATTTATTCCATAACAGATTTGGTGTTTGTTCAATTTGTGTAACTCTATTAATTTTAGCTAGCCTACTATTTATATTATTATAGATTTGGTTCTGTACAATTTATATTGTTACAGATTTTAGCATTTATAATTAACAGGGCATATAAAAGCAAACAATCCCATATGATCAATTTACTCCATCACAGATTTAACTGGCCCAAAAACCTGGATATTAACAAAAACATTCTCATGTTCTCATTTTTTACTTCCATTAGAATATATATATATATATTATGTGGATGTGAAGATTTTCACAGGTCAAAGATATATTCTAATTCACAATAATTTTCAGAATTAACCATAATATTCTGTCTTCACATGGATAAGTGTTACTATGTGGTCATTGCAACATGTAAAAAATTAATTAAGAAAAAAAAGAGGAAAAACACATGAAATTATGGACAGAAATAGAGCAAGAATGTTATTTTTTTGTCCAATCAAAATAACAATAATAATAAACAAGTGTCAGAATCAAACATAAAATGACAGACTATCAGTTAGATTTAAATTTAATTGGCATCTTTTATTCATTTGTGAAAAGAAATTCTATATAAAATAATTTGATGGTTTTATCATATTTATTAATATAGTTACATCTTTTAGTTTCTCTAACTATTTTTGATTTTCTACTTCTTATTTTCCTATGTATTGATTTCTATTTTAACATATCATATCATTTACATCTTTCTTAAACACTTTATCAATACTTTTATTTATATCAAACTAACACTTTTGACTGTCTTGCAGTCATCATCAGAGCTACAATATTCAAATATATTATACAATTAATACACTTATCCACATATATATATATATATATATATATATATATATATATATATATATATATATATAATTAAATACACAATATAAACAAAAATAAATATACATTTTAATATGACCATTATAAATAATCATTCCCCATTTTATTACTTTACTATTTAAATAATTCTATCAATATTTATTTTATATCAATTTATTTTATATCACTTTATTTTTTAAAAATATTATTTATTATAATAATTATAAACTTTTAACATTTCTTCTACTATTTAATACATATTATTATCATTTTACTTATATTATAAAATCAACTTCTAATCTTTTATTTTTTTTGTTAAATATTTTTATCAATCAATTTTTTGCACATTACAAATTATTTTTTTATATTACAAAATTACCTACCTCTTGTTAATTCTATTTCCAAAACCCAACTGAGTTAAAATTCAAAATTTGTACTTGTTTAACACTCCCTCTATTGTCATTTTCTTTAACTTTATTCTGTTAACCTTATTCAAATTCTAACTATTATTAATAACTGTTTATAAAATTACTGTTCTTATCCTGAAATCCCTATTAAGATTTTGTTTTATATTCTTAATCAAGATTGCCTCTTTAATTTTCCTAACTCTTCTAGTATTTGTGTAATTAATCATTTTATTTGTATAATTAATGATTAATTACACAAATAATAGAAGAAATAGAAAAATTAAAGATGCAATCTTGATTAGGAATATAAAACCAAATCTTAATAGGAATTTCAGGGTAAGAATAGAAGTGGTAGAGAGATAATTTATATATGTTTTTGAAAAGAACTGTGGGTAAGACTGAGAACCTTCGAGGCCTGCAAACCCAAAGTTTCCCATCTCCGATATCATAAATATAATTATTCATAGCAAGAAAAGTTCTAGAAGAAAATAAAACTCTAAAAAGCATGAAGTGTCTGAAAAGGTTCTGTAAAAAAATTATATAGAAATAAAAAACAATAAAATAATATCTTCCTTACAATTATAACAGCTTTTAAATTGTCAAGCTATTTAAATGTAGAAGTGATATGTGAAACTAAATGTAAAAAAAAAACCGCAAGGAATGATGAAATTATTATTGATATCTTAAGTAGATAAAATATAGACAAAGTTTTAGCAAAGTTATAAAATAAATATTCAAATGATAAAGATAATTGATTTTTTTTAAAAAGTAATAAAGAAGATATTAAAAATTATAGAACTATTAAACTTCTACCAATAATCCTATATAAAATCTTTACAAAGATAATTACAATTCATCAAAATACAGTGGGAATCATATTCAAGTATTGAAAGAAGTTATAGAAAAGACCAACAAATATAAACTGCCATTGTTTTAGATTTGTGAATTACAAAACACATTTGATTTTATAAGCACCTTCTCAGTGATTAAAACTTTGGATCCTCAATATATAGACCAGGATACTGTCATATTTTGAAAGATATTTATCAAAATGCAAATTAGATTACATGATGATACTAACAACATTAACATTAAGAAAAGTATACAACAGAATAGTTAAAATCTCCAAAATATTTTACAGAAGTTTTGCAGGAAGTATTTTGTGATTTAAAATAGAAAGCTAATAGAGTAAAAGTAATTGAAGATTATTTAAGTAAATTAGATTTTGCAGATAATGTGGTTGCTTCTTGCAAATAATGCTTTAGAGCTTCAGGAAGATTTTCAGGTAAAAATAAGAAAGTAGGGCTAAAGATAAAACTAAAAAGATTAAAGTAATGTTCAATGGATTTCCTCAAAAGAAGAAAATAAAGATTGATAATCATGAATTAGAAAAAGTTATCAACTATATCTTGATCAGGTTAGTAATACAAATAAAAGCATAATGAAGGAAATTAATTCACAGAATTAAACTTGGATGAAATCCTTTTGAAATAATTTAATATTAAGAGGAAATATGTTTAAATATTTAAAAAGAAAGATTTCCCATAGATGTATTTTATCAGCTCTTACTTATGGATCTGAAACGTGGGACACTTAAAAGAAGATTAATAAAGACATCACTCAATAAAGTATGGAGAGATATATGTTAAGAATAATAAAAAAGATTTAAGATAAATTACATGGGTGAGAAAACAAAAATAAGTTATTGACCTCATTGAAAAAATTAAGAGATTGTAATAGAGCTGGGCTGGACATATTGGTAAGAAGATGATAATAGATGAATAGTTTAAATTTAATAAATCCCAATAAGAGACCTAGAAAGAGATCATATGTGAGATGGATGAATAAAATGAGGAGGTTTGGTGTTGTGTTAAAAAGAATATGAGGCTAGAAATCAGAGCAACAGGATTAAATTTGGAGAGACTCCTATCCTGCAATGAGTTAATAATAGCTGAACATGATGATGATGATATAGGATGAAAACTTCTTGTCATATTAAACAATATTTTAAGGATGTTACGTTCTTTGTTTTAATTCAATATTTATAAAATATTATCTAGAGCGAAAAGTGTTAATATGTTTTATTTTTCATTTCCAACTTGTAATACTTTAGATCAGCAACCATTACTATTCTTTATTCTAAATGTATATAAATGCACAAATGCCAATTATTTTTTTTTTAAAAAAAAAAAACATTATAAAAAAATTACATTAAAAAAAATAAGTTGTTATTTTAGCTACTAAACCTAAGCTTTAAAAATACATCCCTCTATCTAAGCAAATATTTTCTTTAAAGTTCTTTCACTCATGAAAGAGATATTAAGAATAAATTTGTACTAAATTATTTTACTACAGTAAATTACACATTACCACCAATATTTTTTTCCCAAAATTTTATATTATACAAATATCTTTTTTTATATTCAATATAAAAATACTAAGTAGAATTTTGTTTCATTTTGAACACAATAAAGAATGGCTTTCACGATAGATCATTAAATACCAATATATTTTGTAAATAAAAAAAACATTCAATGATCCCCCCTCCCCATCAAAGAAAGCAAATTAATTATTTATAAATATATATATATATATTGAAAAGAAATTCTAAAATTAGAAAATATATAATTTATTCCTTATGAGCGATTTATTTTTTACCTCTTAGTTTACGTTTTATTTATTACTATAACACTCTACGTAAATCTTCATAAGAAATGACCGAACTTTTTCAAGAAATCTTTAGATGGCAGCATCAGTCAAGCTATTATATATATATATACATACACATCCATATTAATTATAAAATAGGATTTCATTAAATTTAAATTATTATTATTATTTCAATTCCTTAATCTTTAAAATTTCTTACAGAGGGGAAAAAAAAACATTTTAATAATGATTTTCTGAAATAAAAATAATAGTAATCATGATATTAATTCATTATATTCCAACAATCAATTATAAATATAGTACTTATTTGTAATCATGAATCTCATATTCAATTTTAAAAAATCGGCACCTGTGTAATATAATACTCATAACTAATATTAAATAAATGTCTTGAAAAATAAATACTATGTAATATTAGCTTGCAAAAAATAATCGCCTGCTTAGAAGTTACACAAGATCATACATAAATAAATTTATGTATATGTTTATATATGTGTGTGCACACTTGTGCTTGTGATTGAGTCCAGACAACAAGTGAGAACATGTTGATGATTCTATCATAATAAAAATGACAATTGTAAATATCTAAATATGCTAGTATTAATTATGAAATATACAATTTCTAATTTATATATGAACTTTTTTAGCATTATTTGTAAATTAAAATATAAAATCTAACTACTTTGAGGACACTTAATTTTCAGAGAGATGTGTATCTTTTATGTGGTTCTTATTTAATTTTAACATTATTTATAAAAATTATCTTAGATTAACTGTTTTTTTGTTTTTTTTTTAAAAAAAAGAACTCCAAAACAAAATAAAATTCAATATATATATAAAAGCTACAGTTACACCAATATTGCAGCTACAGATTAACCTTTTCTTTTGTATTCTCACAGAAACATGAAATTACCACAATTTTATATGAAATGTCACACTGACATTTTCTGTTGTTAACTCTCAATTGTATTTGTGACTTTAATTTTATTTATTTTTAGTGTCAAATATTTTTCTTTTTATCAGATATTTAAAATTCATTTTACTGTGTTTTTAATGCAGTTTGCAACAAAATATATAAATAAACATATATTTAACTTTAATTATAGTTAGTATTTATTGATTATTCATATACTTAATTTAAAAAAAACTTAATTATGTTGTTTTTATTTTTTGAAGTTCCCAATATAGATTTTCAATATGTTTCTGATAAAATACAGCAAATATTTAAAATTTTTATTTTGTATGATTTGTTTTAAAATATATATTTGTACTTTTTTAATTTTGAAAGATTTAATAATATAAATATATTAAAATTTTAAAAATTAAATTGAATATCTATTTTCAAACACATTCAATTTTTTTCCTCCAAAAGACTGTAGTTTGCCCAAATCTCCTGGTTAAAAGATTTAATTAATCGTAATTCCCTTTCTCTTATAATATATATATATATATATATATAACCATTAGAAACCAGTCAAAACTTAGACAATCCCAATATAGATAATATTCAAGAATTTCAAACTGTTGTCAAGGCAACCGCCTTTTAGCAATAGATGTGGAATCCCACCTCCATTAATGATCTCATATATTTATAAAGCCACTAAAGATTGAAACTTGATTACAGAGATTGAAATTATTGATTTGATGAAGTTTAAACAAACCTCCTTAAACAGGTAAACATAACCAGTTTTTTAAGAGCAATATATTTATTTTTTCCTGTGGTAATCTCCAAAAAAAAAAAACAATCAATACTCAAGTAAAAAGGTTATCTTTAAGACAATAATTTTCCTCATCTTTATTTTCTAGAAAACTTTTGCCTTTTAAATCACCAATGCCACAATTGCTCAGGGAAAACCAATGAATATTACTAAAGTGAATTATTATTATTTATCACATTTTTTTGAATGATAAAATATTCATTACCATATGATCATATTACAGACTGATTTTTTTTTTTTTTTTTTTTAAATCATATAAAATTTATAAACTCATTACATTACATTTTAACAGAAAATGGAATTAAGGGGTAACAAAATATCACAGATAATAAAAATGCACACACAGTAGTATATTATACCTACTTAATGGCATAAAGTAGATAAAGATTAACTGATGATACCTATATTCCAAACTGAATTGTTAAATGTAAATCTAAAATATGAGATCATAATCAATTTAGTATGCCACTCTTTGACTGAGACCCTGGAGAAAACTACTTCATAATTTCAAGTTCTTTTGTTTTCCATATAATTTTAAAATTATGAAGATAACATCTCAGCATCTAAAATGATCAATGTCTTTTTACTTTTATTCTGTACTCTCCTACTTTTTACAGTGATAGCTGTTGGTTCTGCTTCAGAGTGATATCTTGGATCAGATTATTGTTAAAAATAAATATGATAAAAGTATTTGTCTGAATGTTTGTAATGATGGTATATCATAAGATGTGATATGTTGGACTATTTCCATCATTTATGAGTGAATGTTGAATGTATAGAAAATTTTAAACTTTATTTAAACTTTCCAAAAACAAACAACTTGTTAGTAATAACACACAAATAGACAATCCAGGTTAGTAATTATACAACATTTTGAGTAGCATTATTTTCCACTCTTCTTCAGGTGTTGCTGGCCTATATGCAGTGACAATACTTGCTTAGAAGTTGAACTCACACCTTTAGATTCTTGAATATTGAATTTAAGGAAAATGCTTTAACAACTGAGCTATTCTGTCAAAGGCAACATATAGTAGAAATTTGATATATTTATATATGAGGGTTGCTTCAAATCCTCCCGAGTTCAATTTTTTTTTTTTTTTATAATAAGTCTAAATTTTTTTTATTTTTTCCTAAGAGTAAGATTAATTAGAGGCTTCCATACATTGTGTATTGCAACAATGGGTTGACTTATAAGATTATTTACCACTGTCATACGAGCAGCTTCCTTGAATTTTCTTCTATGCATTTTTTCTTCTTTATCCAATATCTTTGTATTTTCCCAAATAAGCATATGGTCATTAGTACATACATGATCTGCTATGGTAGACACATCTGTATGTACTAATGGCCATATTCTTAAGTGGGAAAATACAAAGATATTGGATAAAGAGGGAAAAATGCATTGAAGAAAATTCAAGGACCCTGCTCATATGACAATGGTAAATAATCCTATAAGTCAACCCAGTGTGACAATACACAATGTATGGAAGTCTCTAATTAATTTTGCTCTTAGGAAAAAATAGAAATTAATTAGACTCAATATAAAAAAAAATTGGAGGACTCAGGAGGATTTGAACCAACCCTCATATATAAATATATCAAATTTCTACTATATGTTGCCTTTGACAGAATAGCTCAGTTGCTAGAGCGTTTGCCTTAAATTCAATATTCAAGAATCTAAAGGTGTGAGTTCAACATTCAACATTCACTCATAAATGATGGAAATAGTCCACCACATCACATCTTATAATATACCATCATTACAAACGTTCAGACAAATATTAAGTACTCGGTATTGACCTGATGCTATGTTGAAATTTAGGCATTATGAAAAATTATGTCTAAAACTGGCAAAAGTGGAAAATCATTTAACTTTCTTATGTAAATGTAAATCAGAAGGGATTATCCCTAAGGGTTTGCAGTTAAAAGCTCCTATTTCCTCCAAGAGAGATGAAAAAATTATTCAGAGAGCAAATGAGGCCTTATTGAGAGAAAGTATAAAGGTTCAGCGGTTTACCAAGTATCAAACATTGCGAATCGTTTCTACAAAACAAAGTTACAGATGAAGATTTCTCAAGAATCTGTCAAACAGTGAACAGATCATATTGTAAGTTACATGGAAGGATAAAAGAACTTCAGAAGAAGAAGCTTGTAAATCTACATGGGCAAGTTAAAAGTAATACTGCAACTAGTCTATCCTCATCATCAGTGAAAAATCTTAGTTCTAAACCATTTATTGATTGTGAATTATCAATTCTTGGAAAAGGTTTGAATTTCACCATTACATCATCTACGTAATGGATAAAACTGATTATGATAACAAAATCCAAGGCCTTCTCATAGCAGGCCAATACAATAAATTAGCATAAAATCCAATTCCAAGTACAGAGGTAAAACTACAAGTATTACTTCGGAAGCATTGCAGGTATTTCAGTGATTCAGAAAAACGAAAATTAACTTCGTATTTCAGCAAGATTCCTCACCTGTATGGACTGCCTGTTCCATTAAGACCTATTGTTAGTTCTAGAAATTCACCATGTCAAAATTTGTCAAGATTTCTTCTCAAAGTTCTTTCATCAGGGATTCTAAGCACTTTGTAGAATTAGTCAGGAACATGAAAATGGAAAGAACTGACATATTGGTAAGCTTTGATGTAGAAAGTCTATTGTAAGTAAAAGGTTATATGACGATAATAGTCTACAAACTAGAACAGCTCTACCTAATGATAGTATAATGGAATTATTAACATTCTGTGTAACAACAACATACTTTCAATATAACTCAGAATTCTTCCAACAAAATCAAGGGATGGCCATGGGATTATCCTCAGCAACATTTCCATAGAAGAACTTGAAACCACAGCCATAAATACTATTCCATGTCCACCTAAAGTGTGGCTTTGATATGTTGATGATACATTTGTGGTATGGTGAGGTAAAATTACAGTCATTCTGGATGCACATTAAAAACATATCTCCTACAATTAAATTTACGATGGAATCAGAACAAGAACAAAAATTGGCATTCTTGGATGTTCTTGTGACAAGACTCCCTCAGGGCAAAGTAAAAACAACAATGTGTAGAAAACCAACACACACTGGCAAATACTTAGCATAGACATCCAATCATACAAGAAGCACTAAAGAAGGAATTGTACTATCACTATGGAAAAGAGCAAAGGAGGTTTGTTCAGAAAACAGTGATTTGGAAAAAGAAAAGATTCACATAGAAAAAATGTTTATGAAGAATGGTTATCCATCAGCAGTCGTCAGAAACACCTTCAATAGACAACACAAAGAGACACCAAAAGAGAAAAGTTATTGGTACGGTAGTGTATCCATACATACCAGGAATGGCGGACAAATTAAAGAAAATCTGCAGTCAATATAACACTAGAACTGCTTACCAAAGCCATACCACCATTTGAGGAATGTTTATTCTACTAAGCCTAAACTGGAAATTCTGAAGAACAAAAATTGCATCTATGAAATACCATATGAATATGGAAGGAAATACATCGGTGAGACCTGTCGCCCTGTTGAACAGTGATTGAAGAAGCACAAACTAATGGTTAAATGAAAAAAAAAACAGATATGTCTCGATAAAGAGAAAAAAATGCATAGAAGGAAATTCAAGGAGCTGCTCATATGACAATGGTAAATAATCCTATAAGTCAATTCAGTGTGACAATTCACAATGTTTGGAAGCCTCACTATAGCTCAGTTGGTAGAGCATTTGCCTTAAATTCGATATTCAAGAATCTAAAGGTGCAAGTTCAGGTTGTGTAATTACTAACCTGTATTGTCTATTTTAAATAAAATTTAAAATTTTCTATACATTCAACATTCACTCAATCAACGATGGAAATAGTCCAATATATCACATCTTATGATAAAAGTATGGTTCAAAATAGAATACAAAATAACATAAACACAAAGAAAGATACAGACTCAAATTCCAAAGTAATTATTATTAAAGTTTAATAATAATTAATAACATGATGAAAATAATAATACAAGGAATATACAAAACCCAAAAAATAGTTATCTAACAATCATTTATATAGTCTCATTCATCAAATGAGAATACTAAATTGTTATAATTAAAATAATATCTTGGATTCTAAGACACACTTGAGAGTTACTAACTACCCTATGACATCATCCAATGCAAAGATATAATAATAGTAAGTATTTCTAAAAAACAATCTATCTTAAGTAATTTAAATATGTGAAAATTCATATGCATTATAAAATCCAATACTTTACTTTATAAAAAAAAAAAAAGGTAAGACTGTGGGTTGCTATTGCTACTGGTATTGTTTAAATGTTGACTGCTTTTGTGTATTTACAATAATACTTATCTAGTCTTGAGCATTATTATCCAAGTAATACATAGTTGGAGTGCAGTTTGAAAGTAATAAATCTAATTTGAAAGTTATAAGTGATTATTTGTTAGTCTGCCTTCAGAACAAGTTATGTTTACGTATTTAATGAGGTTTATTTAAATGTTTTTTAAATAAATAATTTTATTTTTTGTAGTCAAATTGCAATCTTTAGTGTTTATATAAATATATTAGACCAGACATAAAGGTAGATTTCTACTTTCATTGTTTAAAGAAGGTTGCCTTGACAACAGATTGAGTTGTCAATTGTTAATGACATTGTTCATGTTGACTGCTTTCACGTATTTATATATATGTGTGTGTGTGTGCATACATAATTACTGTATTTCACTATATAGAGTGATAATATATATATATATTAAAGTATTCATTACCAAAATATTTTGCATAATACAAAAAATATTCCCAAAATTCAAATTATGCTGAATGCCTTAAATACTTACCAGTTTATTTGTCACTTGATTTGGTGCATTTATAATAAAATCATTGATATTATGTTATACCTTATTTTAATTACAAGATTAATCATTCCAGGTAATAGTTGTTTACTGCTGGCATTCTGTAATTTACAATAATCCTGAATATATTGGTTGATAAACTTTCACGGTAATATGTTTCCTCCAATTTCTAGGTTTGCAAGTTATGATTTACTTATTGCATAAAATAGATTAATTTTTTCTCTCTATCATTCCTAGAATCACATTTCATGAAGAAACTCATATCCCAAATAAGTTTTGCTCATCAAACTATTCTGACAATTATATACTTGTAACTACAATTATAGACTTGTAACTATTTTTGTTCAGAGCTGTTGGAATAGTATAATGGAAATTTATGCTTCCAGAATTGTCTAAATAGCATTTCTTCATGGCTTTTACTTTCTATTTGCTTTTATTATTATAGTAGCACAAAAGGTTGTATCTAAATAATTTTCTAGGAACAATGTATATGATTAACGAATAATTAAGCCAATCTTTCAATCCTTTTATACTTTAGCAATTTTCTCCGTACAATATTACCATGTAATGCAAACCATAGTATCAATGTATGCTAGAAGATTAGTGCATCAAAATCCCTATATAGTGCATACTCATTTAATATCCCAGATCAGTTTTCAGCAATTGAGGGGTCTTCGATCTGAGAGAACAGCAGTTAGATTTTTGGAGCTAAATGTATCCATCCAGCAGCAGCCTTTTATTTTTTTAACTAAACCATTTTCAATCTAAGCTAATTCTCTTGAATAGTCATATAGATCTGAATCCAGTTCAGTATCTACATATTTTGGTTTCTTTGATTTTTTTAACTAACCATAGTCAACACTATCCTTTAATGAGAATCGGCATTAAATCACTATAACATCATATGACCATCATTTTTATGCTACCACAATCTTTTATCACATAAGCAACTTCTCTATACAATATTGCCACCTATTACCAATTATAGTAATCAATAAATACTAGAAGCCAGTCTGGGGATATTGGATGAAGTAGGCAATAGATAGGGATTTGATGCACTAACAATCTTCTAACATCCATTGATTTCTATGACTTACACTAAGTGGCAATAGTATATGGAGAAAGTTGTCACTGTATTAACAGATTGTGATGTGATGTTATAGTAGTTTTATATGTTTTACACTCTTCTACATTGAACCAGCTTACTTATACCCATAATGCAATGCCCTGATTTTTCAAACTGTTAATAATATGGCCGTTCTTAATGGACAACATCATGAGATATTTTTCGATTTGGATTTTAAGCTAATTAAGTTGCTTATTAGTAATTTTGTTAATTAAAATTTTATAGAATTCAATAAGCCTTATTTACAAGTTTACCCAAAGTTGATATTCCAATAACAAATTGTGCAGAACAGCTTTAACAAATTAATTCCAGATGTGATTTTCATAACAAATTGTGCAGAACAGCTTTAACAAATTAATTCAAGATGTGATTTTCATTTTCCAAAATTTTTTAAATTATTTTTTTAGCATTATATTATTAGTAAACCAAATTATATACTCCATTATAAACCTATATTTACATACTAACAGTGATAATTCCTTGTTTTAAATTCAGTTTAGAAAATGGCTAATTTAACATTGGCAACTCATTATAAAATAATGGAATAATGAATATTTAATCAACAAATATATTAAAATATATTTAGCAATGAATAATATCTCTCCCCTCCCACATTTGATCTAATTGAAATGATCAATGTTCTCTGAATTATATAAAAATATTAATGCAAATAAAATAAGTCAAGAAAGCATTCAACAGTAGACATCTGTCCCTAAAACAAATTTCTAAGGAAGACACCTACCTTATTTTATATATTAATTTCACTGATAATATTTTCATTTAGTTCATTTTTATAAATGGAAATACAGTAACAATGGATTTCACAACATTCTCTTCTTTTTGACTAAAAATATTAACTGTATTTTCTACTATGTTTATAATTCCTCTTAAAAATAAAATATAACCTGCATAAATAATATATATGTGTAAGAGTTGTGTATTATGTAATCAGTAAAACTGCGCTTCAAACAACCAGTCTAAATATACATATATAAGTGTTATGTACTATGTAAAATTAGTAATACTGCATTTCAAATAGCTGGGATAATATATAGTATATAGTACATATAAATGTATGTGTGTGTTATACAATGTTATGTACTATGTAAGAGTAACTGAGATTAATTTAACTTTTCTCTCTCAAAATATCAATCTTATTAATGGTTCTCATGCTAATAAATATATATTTTGTAAGCTATTTTATGCTATATTTTTATTAGCTCAAGGAAAACTACTTTCAAAATATTGATTTACTAACAAAGTCACTGATTATCCAATCAAACTGCTAGCAATATTCACCTACAAGCATTGATCATGTTAAAATAATCAACTAAATAAATATTACTGACTATTTGGATTGGCTGTTTAGTTAATCTTTATTAAAATTTAAATACATATATTTTTTCTATATCTTTATTAGTAAATTAAAACATATTAATTTCAATTTAGCAGTATGCATAAATAGATTAAGAAAATATTTTTAAAATGCCTTTCAAAGAAAAACAGTTCTTAAGTAAACATTATTCAAAATAATTACCAAATACTAAAGGTAAATGTTTTAATAGATTTTTAAACGAGTTGTTTTTTTTTTTTTAATGAGATTTATTTATTTAGTTTTTATTCTCTTGTTGGCACTAGACTAATAAGAAATTTGGAATGGTTAACTATTAATTAGCTACTTATAATTCCTCATCTTGTTTAAAGCCTCAAAAAATTTCCAGGACTTACACAACTCTGATTTGAATTCTAGTTTGTGAATATAGAATATACTAATATATATAGAAATAAAATTTTTGGGGTCTTACAGTATATTACTCTTCTGCATAGAAAAATTATTCCACTCTACACACAAAGAATCCTCTTTAAACTTTCTAAAAAAATGTTTGTCCATTGAAACAGAAAAATAATATTCATCATTAACAAGACAAAGATTGAAATGAAGGGCTGTTGTACCCCAAGTAATAATGATATTGCAAGTGCACATGAAATAAGAGCAATTATTCACATGGCTATTCAATTAGAATAGGTGGTGGATTAACTCTTTTTTTCATTTCCTTTTCTTTTACAGTTAGCTGATTATAAAAAATGATGTTAGAAGAAGAGATGAAATAATAACTTCCATAAGGCTGGAATATACAGTGTTTTATCACATTTGTTTAAACTATTACTTCTTTTTAAAATTCCAATAGATTCTCTCATAGTTTGTAAATCACATTTTTCCTAAGTTGCTAGTATTTTAATATTATTAAAGTTTACTAGCTACTTTTACACTAACAACTTTGAAAAAATATGATTTAAGAACAATGAGAGAATCTATTGAAATTTTAAGGAAGACCAAACAATTTAAATAAATGTGTATCTCTTTCTTCTTCTAAAATCATTTTTAATATATCAGCTGACTATAAAACAAAAGAAAAATTTTAAAAAAAATTGACAATGCACTTCCTATTCTAATTGGAGAATCAATTAATATATATATATATCAATGAACATTCTTTAATTCCCACACAATGACAATCTCAATATTACTTGGGACATAACAGTTCTCATTACAATCTTATGCTTGACATAGATTAATGTGATTGCATTGAAACATTTGTAATCTAATTCAGTAAAGGAATTTTATGTTTTGATGGATGAAGACTTTTTTTTTTGGGGGGGGGGGGATTTTAGAAACTTAAACACAATTGAATTCTTTATGTGCTAGACAGAATAATTTCTCTATGCAGAAAACTAATATATGATATGACTATTTTCATTTTATAAGCATTCCAAACTTCCTTGTACATCTGTTGGACCAACACTGTGCAGTATAATACATATACTAAATCATATGGCTACATTATGAGTATGTAGCTGCTATATGTTCACCAAGCTTTGTTCTGTTGTATTATATCATATCAATCTGGATGATGATTATATTTTCTGACCATTTTACATCACAGCAATAATCATAAGATAAAGCTACAAGTTCTCACATACAAAAGCATTTTATAGGATAATTAACCCTAAGCACCACTTTCATTACTGAAAAAAATGTTATGGAAACCTCTTGGTACCATCTGCAGGAAAACAGTATTATACCCTCAAATGCTCATCTAAACATGTACTTTTCTCAGGATGGGTGCCCATTTTTTTCTGATCAGATTTGGAATAAGAATGAGAAACAAACAATTAGATTTAAAACTAAAATAAATAAAAATAAAATTTATTTACAATAATTACAGTATTTACAATCATCATAATGTATTCATATACAAATCAAATGAATGTAAGTAAATTTAAAAGTAGGATGTATTCATATTGAAGAAAGATAATCTAACTTGACTAATTTCATCCCCACCCCCAAAGCTCTAATTTACACTAACTATTGAACTCTGCCTTCATGGAATTATTGTTATTTTTAAATGAAAAACAAATATATATGCATAACACTAAAAAAATATTAAAGATTTAAAAAAAAAAAACATTAAAATATGTGTAATACCTTTTAAAATCAGTGAAAAACATTTTTTAAATATGTTATGATCACTTTTTTAATGCCTTTTCTATACACAAAATTAACCTTATCTAATACTCTCAGAATTATAACTTTTAATACTAGTCTACTTGTTATAAATGACAGTCACTCTTAAGCAAAGTTCAGCACATCATCTGATTTATCTTCTTTAGCTATTCTTTATTATATAGCAGATATAATAATGGTATATATGGATTGGGCGACCATTACGAATAGGTCAATAGAGATTAGATGAGAAATGATAGTCAAATGCTTGTTTCTATTTCAATGATTATTGGTAGAGGCAGGAACAATGCACTTTTAAATTTGGCCAGAGTCTACATGTTCCAGTTTTGATGACCAGCATATTAATAAAGTTTCAACTGTAAAATGTTTTCTATATTAGATGAATTGAGAATTTATGATTTAACACCTTCTAGAACAATTAGGATTTGCCATTCTGATCAGCACAATTTTCTTGAATGCTGTTAATAAAGTATCTTAAATAATTGAGATAAAACACATATTGACTTTTTTTCCTTTTATTTTTTTTCTCTCCATGTTTAATCTCTTTTTTAACTTCTTCTCTAAACCCTTATCTGCATTAATGTTATCTATTTCTTACAGTGTTTATTATCCATTTTATACCCCATACCCACAATAGACCTCAATAGTTGAGGTATCATTACAATTTTTGCCTCTTCTAATTAGTTTTAAATAATTACCTTTTTTTAATACCAAATATTTCTTATATCTTCTTTACTTTTTTTACATTCCTTTAATTTTCTAACAGTTTCAACTGGCCTGCAGTCTTCATCAGAGCTTTTACATAACATTACTCTTTCTTTTTAAATTTATAAATTTATAACAAAAAAAGGGAAAAAAGAAGGTTATGTAAAAATTCTGATGAAGACTGCAGGAGAGTTGAAACTATTAGAAATTTAAAGAAATTATATAAAAAAAATTGCAATAGAGTGTATAAAGAAAGAGGAAGCTTATGCAAAAGCTCTGATGAAGATTGCAAGACAGTCGAAACTGCTAGAAAATTAAAGGAATTATATAAAAAAATTTGCATTAGAGTGTATATGTGGCAATTTACAAAAAGTAATAAATAACATTTCTTTATCTTTACAAAAAAATACTTTTATCATTGTCTTTCTTGATTACATTCATTTTTTATTAATATTTTCCAAATTTAACTTTCTCTCTCTCTTTTATATAAAGAAACATTAGATTAAAAATACATTTTCTAAACTACCATAATTAAATACATTTACCTAGTTTTATTTATTTATTTATTTTTCTTAAAATATGTATACACTTTACTACTTAAAAAAGAGGGGGGTAGAACTGCAATGTTACAAAAAATTAATTCTGAGTTGGATAGTTTTGTTTATAATCTTAACTCTTTTAAGAATGTATAATTTCCAATGGAATATCATAATTCTACTAATTTTCTTTAAAACAATATAATTTATGTATTTTGGTCTTTTCTCTAAGGTAGCTTTTCACAAATCCTTTTAAATGCATTGGTATCATCAATCAAAATGCTAGCTCAATGCATTAATTCCACTTAACTTTTATAAAACCGAAATTAATTACACAACTCTTTTCTTTCTTTTACATACTAATTTTACAGCATGACCAGAAAGTTTGTATGGTCAGACTACTTTATTTTAAATAGAGTCTGGATCATTACAATAAAATGGAAACGTTAAACAAATGAATATAGGAAACCATGTACACTAATTCCAATAAATCACAAACCAAAATTGAATTACAAATTTATTACAATTCATTTCTCTGCCAAGGTAGACTTAAGTGCAAATGACATAATGCTTTACATTGTATATTGTCTTACATTTTCATAATTGCAAATTACATCCACATCATCTTTAATAGTAAAAGAACTTCTAAACAAATGAATAATTTCAGAATATTAAATCTTTATTAAAAATATAAAAAGAGAAACATTAACAAATTTATTTTAATAAAAACTTATGATTAGTGAATTATTAATTTGTTTAGAAGTTGTTTTAGCATTAAAGATAAAAGGAATATGAATTGAAATTGTAAAAAGGTAGGAGAATATACATTTGTTTTTGGTATATTACTTTGCACACAAGAAATCTGCCTTGCCAGGAAACTCTGTGTAATGAATTTGTAATTTAATTACAGCTAATAATTTAATTATAATTGGAGTATTTGGTTTAATATATATATATATATAATCAAGCATAGATTACATATATATTATAATAATAAATAAACAATGAAATAAATGTAAGTAAAAAGCACATACTGTATAGCAAATAAAATTAGAATTAATTCTAATAACATCTTTTTAATTTTAACCATAAAATGATAAATATATTATTTGGACACTGATGTTATTATAACTATCATGATTTCAGTTTAATGTGAGCTTCATTGACTAGCATACTAGTAATGATGGCTTTAATATAAAATCCAATATTCCAGTCATATATTCATTCAATATTTTGTTTAATATATAAGTAAGCAAAGTAGATATAACAATTTCATTTTTTAACTTCTGCATTAATGTGGAATGAATTGGAAAACACATAAGAGAATTAACATTAAAATAAAATTTGAATGAATGTTCTCATTTTTGTTCATTTTTTTTACTCTAAATATAAACAATATGTACCAACTGCAATTATATTAACAGAAGAATATACTAACAATATATTAAAAAAGATTACAAGAATCAAAATTAAAAAAAAATTAAAACGCATTAAACAATATGGAATTAACAATATCTTATTAACTGAACCTTCCATATCTCATATGCATAAACCAAATCATCAAAATTTCTAACTATCTGAGATAAATGACTACCTTCAAAACATTTTATCATGAATTATTTCCCACCACAAATCAAAGTGAACTCATGCCATTCTTATTTAATTATAAAAATTCTTTATTTATAATAATACTGTTTTATTACTAATCTATTGATTTTAATATTTTTGTCTCATATTACCTGGACTTAGGAACATCATGCTATAGTGGTTATCAAATTTGCCTTCCAAGCCCATAGCTTGGGTTAATATCTGGATAAGAAAATCTTGAAATACAGGCTTAATAATTTTCTCTCAGAGAGAAATACATTGCTAATCCAGGTTAAAAAATAAAATTTCCAGATTTATCTGCATTAATCACATAAATTATACTCAATTTAAATATAAAATAGAGGAGAAAATATCATACTCATGAGGATATTGAATTCAAGTTGACTATCTTTTACATGGATTTGGGCTTTACACATTTCTATGAATCAGTATCATTGTAAATTTCATTATTTATTATATTAATTTAATCTGAATCTTAAAAAAAATAAAATCATATAGAAAATATATAACATTGGAATACATAACAGAATAATGATTTCTTTCCATAATTATTTAAAACTTTATAAATTACTTGTTACACACTAAAACATTTCTTAAGAATATTATTATAATTGTCACTATTTCTTTGTCTAATTATGTTTGTAGATAAATCATTTCAGAATGTTACACAATAAACAACTCATCAAAAAAAAAAAATAATAATAATAATAATAAATTGAAAATTATATTTAGAATATGAGGAACTTTTACACATATGGTTGGTTGTAAAAAAAAAAAAAAAGTTTGATATTTTAATTTTTGATATCACATTTACAACTACAGAGACTCAAAGTTGAACAAAAATATCCTTCTTCAAAAAAGTCAATATGACTTATATAATAGTTCTTGTATTTCACAATCTTCAATTAAGGGCTCATAAAACTTATCTGAAGCACTGACATATTTGAAAGTTCTCTCAACTGCAACAGGAAAAGTTCAGATGAATTAAAGTCTATTTTTTAAATTTTTATGTCATTTATGATAAACTTGAATAATCAGTAAAGATTAGATTATAGTGATAATTAAATCTATACCCAGTACTATCCTATCCATATCTTAGAATTAATTTCTATCTTATGACTTTTGATAATGAGAAGCATGAACTTAGATCCAGTGAACCTAGATATTTTAGATTTACACAAACGTGCCATCTACACTAACATAAAGTAGACAACATCCTTGTATGATTTATTTATTACCTTGTATAAAATTCAAATATTAGAATTCTTCACAAACTGAGAATTATAAACAACTCAGTCTTCATCTTTTAGACTTTAGCCAAAATTAATTTGTCAATGATTTTTCATTTAATTACTACTTCCTTGCAGATTTTTTTGCATTACCATTCTTTTGTTATCTTTGCCTCTTCTAGATATTATCATAATAGGTATTGCTTTGAACTAGTCACACTAATGTCTTATAGTTCTAACATTCTTATATAATTTTATCTTTATATAGATTGCTCAAATTTAGCCAAACTTTTTGTTTATACTATTTGATTCTCAAATTAATTTTTCATCTTTCTCAAAATACTACTACTAAAGAAAAGAAAAAAGAAGTCAAGAATAGTTCCCAGTTTTTAAATCTAGTTTATGATGATGTCATTGTGAATAAAAACAAATTGCAAGATGGAAGATTGATTATTATTTGATTTTTCTATAATTAAACTTATGATCAGTGTTGAATCAAAGAAATAATATATTCAAAAATAAGAAAGGGAAAAAAAATATAAATGAGAGAAATGTAAAGTAATAATCCTATATTTAGTAAATTAAAATACACTAAGAGAAAAGGCCATCTATTAGTAAAGTCAAATACAATACAAAGTAGTTACTTTCAAAACAAATCCAAATAAAACTTGCAGCAAATAAATTGCAAAAATATATCAAATTATTTTGTAAAAACTCAAATCATTCATTTCAATAAAATAAATATGAAAAGTCAAATTCTATCTTAATTTTAATATATATATATAATTTAACAAATGAAATTTATTATATATATTAAAGCAATATGAAATAAATAATTTGCTTCAAAACAGTACTTAATTAAAATTAGACTATGAATACTACTATTATAACTGCTACTACTATTACTAATAAAATAATAGACCAAAAATGCTTTGGTAAACTTTTCAAACAGAGGTTAGTTAGTGACTTAGTTGCCATGCATAACACAATACAGTTTCACTGGATATTTTGTATTTTTCATCAATGAATAATGCTAAGGCCATTTAAAATACTACAATCAGAAAATGTGCATAATATAATCAGGGATTAAAGATACATAACCAAATAAAATATCACAATGATAGATAAAAAAAAAGTGTAGACTTAGAACAGATATTCAAAAGTTCACAAACAATATAGAATTTTTATCTAAGTTTTAAAATAAAATAATAATTAAATCAACAACAACAAAAACTTAATTAAATTTTAAACTTATATATGCAATGGTAGACATTCACCTGTCATATTTTGAGATCTGCATTCAAATCTAGGCTGAGTAAATTTATAAAATAAATTCATCAGCCTTATGCTTTATCTTTCAGTTAATCTCCCTATAACAAAACCAGCTAATTAACCAATACTGGTCAGTAAGCAAATATCGAGCTATTCTTAGACAGAAGTAAATTAAAGATGAAAAAAAGGTAAACTGTCAGGAATCTGATATTTGCTAGGTTTGGGTGAGGACTGCCTTGACTATTACTTTATCGAGATCTATTACAGAGACTTCTGCCCAGAAGTTGGCTGTTTTAACTATTTTTAATACTCCAATGTATACTGTCATAAATCATAATATATCACATGATTCTCATGAGACTTCAGCTTATTTATTGATATTTTAGCAACATACATGTTTATTTTTTTCATTATCTCTAAGTCAATTACTGTAAGCTTTAGTAAGAAATAGTTGCTAGGTGATAATGCTTAATAAATCCCTATCCTTTATTGGTCTATCCAATATCCTTGGATAGCTTGAAACTAATCCAGGAATATTGAATAGGGCAGTAAAAGGTAATGATTTATTAAGCTCTATAATCTAAGTATTCCTACTTACTAAAGCTTACAGTAAGTATGTTGTATTATAATTTAATTGCTAATATTTTCTATACTTTAGCTCCTTTTTTTAGGCCGATTTTTTAGTGCTTTATTCATATTAATACATTTATTTACATTCAGTCAGTCATATGCATTTAAAATTAATTAAGCAACAAAAAATTGACCGATTGATGAGACAGTTAAAACATAAAAATATAAAATATGAAATAATAATATTTTAGAAGAAATGGAATATAGAAATAATTTACAATTTTAAAATCAGTATTAAAAAAAGTAAAGATTATCTTAATCATTTACCGGAATTAGAAACCTTAAATTAATAAATATGAAAATGATTCTTTTTCTTTTTTTTTCATAGAGTAAATGAAGATTAAATAATAAATTTCGAGTTTTCATTGTATCTATTTCAAGCTGGCAGTATTTGATAAAAGACAAAATTAAATTCATTAAAAGTCAGACATTCTATTTAGTTGTGTATTATATTAAAAAAAAGATACTAAACTGTGTTTAATCTTCAAAGCTTTGTATTAGCAGTTAATCAAAGTAATTGAAAATTAATTAATTTTTCTGAAAAAATAGTTACTTTTTGATTAAAATATGACAAGTAAGGATTAAAATGTTGCAAACGCTTTCCTTGACAAAATAATGATTATAAGTTTTAAACTAAATAGATACACAAATAAAACTTTAAAAACTGTTACCTTAAAAATCAATGACCCCAAAAATATTGCCATTAAAGTAAACATTAGAAGGAATTTTAGAAAACGGCATTGTTCATGTTTATTAATATTTTCCAAGTAATTTAATAATATAATTATATTGAAGTGTACTTTAAACTTTGGAGATTCTCTTATAATTTTTCTTCATCTTCCTTTAGACATATTCTTCTACTGCAAGAAAAATCTTTATTAAATCATCATCATCATGGCTAATTTCATCCACTCATCTCACATGTGGTCTCTTTCTAAATCTTATCTCAGTAGAAAATTAATTGCTATTTTTTTAATATCAGTTATCTTCGTTGTAGTCCTTAGTACAGAATCCCTTATTTTCTTATTAATTTCAGTCAACTCTAAACTAATTTAAATTCACTGAAGTGTTTCTGAATGTTAGAAATATAATCTGTTAATACTATCTTTCTGAATAGTTTTCATCTCATTAGTTTTGGAATAACAGGACGTTTTCTTATTAGAGATTATTCTTTTAATTTAAGTAAGCAATGTTTATTTTAGTTGGTTGTTTTTTTTAATCCTGAAGATAGTTTTGGAATAACACAAAACTAGATGCAAAATCTATCAAATATCAGTTCTTGAATAACATTTTCAATTGCTGCCATTATATCTAATAATGGAATATTTAGATAGTGAAATGACAAAGATTAATACTTTTTCCAGAAGTTTCAGCATTTCTAGAACAAGATTTAATATGCCAATATATCTTTACAAGTTGTTAGGTTTTTTTTTTTTTATGATCTTTATTTCTATCATAGAATTTAGAGTGTAATTATCTGATTGACTTAAATCTTTTACATGGAAAATTATTTTTGTATATAAATTCACATTCCTTATTTAAATTACCTTAAATTTCAATATACAGTATATAACTTCATTGCAATATATTGAAGAGGCGGCTATAAAAATTCAGGCTATGTTTTATTTAAAGAGAGAGGGTGGCTAAAACAATATCACTATGGAAAGTTTCAAATATTTTATAGATATTTGAGCTAACATTATGCATTGTTTCTATTTCTTATATTTGAATTTGAGCAATAAAAATAATTATTATATAGTCTTTCTATATCTTTACTTACTTAGTTCCATGTTCCTCATTTAAATTAGACGAATTTTAATATATATGACATTATTACAATATACATTGAAGAGGGAAATTTGCTTTTCAATGGGCTGTTAAAATTCAGGCTATTATTTACTTAAAAGTGGTGTGTGGCTTGAAATAAAATAGCTATGAAATGTTTCAAATATTTTATATAGATTTCAATTAGGGTTATGCATTATTTCTATTATATATATATATAATGCAATTACCTTTAAATTAATAAACCTAATTGCAGAAAGCTACCTGGTATTTTTTACCCATATAATATTAGAATTTGGGTTTACAATAAAAGTTTTAAAAATATATTCTTACAATTCAAATAATTCAAACTTAAAAAAGTCCTGGAACCAAGGGTTTGGGGTAACTGTGTTTTATTTGTAATTAAAACAAACTGAACAATATCTTTATATTAAAAAAGAAAATTCTTTAATTAAAAAATATTTCTTATATTAATTTGTAATAATAAACTTATATATAAAACAAACTCTGTAAGAATAAGAAAAAAATAGTAGAAAAATTAAAAATTAAAATTAAATGGATATGTGTGTATATCAAATGAAAAAAAATTAAATCAGTAAAAGAAGTAAATTGTTTTCTGGTTAATTTTGAAAAAGAGTTTTAAATAAAAAGGAAAGTATTATAATGTGTGTGTAAAATATATATAAATACATGTATTTACATTCCATGACTATGAGCAAAACACAGTAAGCAACAAGTGCAGTAAGCAAAAATTGTGAACTTTATTCAAGTTTTAAGCGTATCTCATATATAAATATATGTTTTTGCATAACTGATGTATCTCATGTATGTTTTTGCGTAATTATTTTCCATATTACATTTCCTCAAGATACGCATATTATCGAGGTTATAGCCTCAGTAAATATTACTTAAGTAATCAATGTGCGTTTAATAAATTTATAATATTACATTTTCATTTTTCCTTGAAAATATTTTTTTTGCAGAAAATAACGTATATTTTGAAGTATACATTATTCTAACCTTACTACAACATATATATATTAAATTAGATTTTTGCTTATAACACAATAATATAGCTCTGGGAAAAATAAATCAAATACAAGGAAATTTATTTAACATTAGATTCCTTCAATGTATGAAAATGATAAGCCTTGAACAATCAACTGAATTTGCTGGGTAAAACTTTAAACAAAATAAGATAAACTAAATAATAAAAATAATAAAAAACTTGTGAAAAAGCTAAATAATTTGAAAGCCTTGCACAATGTTGGCTTAATAATAGAAATCTGATTAAAAAAACACTAATATATATTATTAACTAAAGAGAATCATATATATATATTACAATCCCCCCCCCCCCAAGATTTATTTCTGATACATATTAAAGTGATCAAAAAAAACTTCCCAGAATATTTTCAAAATTATTGTTTATTTACTAATCTACATTTTCTAATGTTAAATAAAAGCATCTTATCAATATAAAATCTGTAAAGTACTTTTTTATTATATTTCATAAGTATAAATCAGCATTTATTTTTTATAGCGTCTGTATACAATTGTAATCACATTCATATCGACTTTTTCAAAGCAAATTGTGCAAACGCTTTTTGCGAGTGTTAAATAATAAATGAATGGTCAGAGGGTATTCATTTATTATTTAACACTTGCAAAAAGCGTTTGCACAATTTGGTTTGAAAAAGCCGATATGAATGTGATTATATTTCATAAGATAATATCAACTATAGTTTAATATCCAGGGACTTTTAGGTTTGTGTTTACTAAATTTTTAAGGAAATGCATTGACCACTAGGCTAATTGGATAGAGCATCAATATAAATTCAGTATTCATGAATCTAAAGGTCATTAATTCAATTCCTATCCTAGTACTGTCAACAATTAGGCTAGCCACATCTGAAAAAGAAAAGAGAATACTACCATTTGAAATATTGTACTATACATATACTTGTGTGACATTATTAACAATTGATTATATTTGAAAAGTTTATTTTTTAAAAAAAAAAAAAACATTTAACAGTTAAGACTAGATAAACAAACAGACTTACGTATAATTGAAGTGAAATGCTACCATCATAAACTTTCAGGCAAACATATAGTTGACATTATATTGCTGAATAAAAGATATATTCTTTACAAAACTATTCAGATTTTAAAAATAGACTGAGAATATTTTCATAAGAATATGGGGCTATAATAATATATACTAACAATAAATCCTGCTAAACATATTTTACAATACAAAAAAAAATTATTTTTCTACTTATTTGTTGTTAAAAATAAATAAATAAAATTCATCTTTAACCTATTCTCAATTGTCTACTTGTTTTAAAAATTATTAATAATAAAAGCTTTCTAAAATATCATGTCAAATAAGTTTCAAACATAATTATGTAAAAAATAAAATGTCATATTTGAAAATTATATTAAAATATTTTTTTCTTCAAACTCAAATCTGAAAGTTAAAATTTTAAAAATTATAAATATAATATAACAAAGGGGTTATTATCATTACAATTTTACTGGCTTTGAGACACAAACAGAATTCCCATAGCAGATAGTTATCCAATGTTTTGGGGAAGTCTTATTCATCTTCCTTAAAGCTAAAGTTATGAAATAGATTTATGACTTAAATGTGATATTAAAAAAGAAAAATCATACATTCAATAAGAAGTACTCCAGTAGTCCTTCATTGTTGCAGCCTCCATCTTTGCAGAAAAATATCAAAGATGACATCTTTGCTTTGAAATGAAACTATCTAAAATTATTAGGCATACATACACACACATATACATATATTGTAATGGACCAGACTTCATTCACTAACAAAAGAGAGAGAGAGCACATCTCACTACAGTCAGGACAGGGTCTTTGGATAAGATGCAGGGTTGTATCTGTCTCAATGGGCTAGCTCTAATTTACAATTATATTCAGACACAATTTAGGTTGGTTCATCCAGACCTCACTCATATTTCAGGTCCCATTATACCTCAGAATTCAAACCCAGAGAGAAATTTTCTTTTGCTTCTCTTCAGGAATGGATCTTACTTAGGATGATAATTATCTAAACTCTATATAGGTTCCTAATGGCTTCTATTCAATTAATCCCACTATTGAATCATCATATACATATTGAAAATGTGTGTGATTATATATGTATGTAATCAAATAAGTCAATGGATGGTGTATGCATGGTTTTTGATAAACTAGAGACCAATTAAATTTTTTTAACACAAAATAACAGTTTTATTAACAACAAGTGAAATTCAAAATCTTTTGACAATAAAAAAAATACAATTCTGTGCACTGAACATGCAATTCTACCATATCTTATTTAAATGTACTTAAACTAATAATCAGCATTAAGCTAATGCACATGTGCTTTGTGGATTTTAACAATAAATGAATACTCTCATTTCTCAAATACAAGATAAAGTCTTTGTGAAAGAATAGAGTGAATTACCTATTCTTTTATTCATTTATTGTTAAAATACACAAAGCGCATGTGCATTAGCTTAATACTAATTATTAGTTTATTACAATTCAAAAACATCATGCTATATAAAATAAATATCTCATTTAAATGTACTTAATGCTCCAACACTTTCCAAAGTAAAGTTGCTTAACCCAATATTCAATATTTACAAAGCAAATTAAATGAGATAAAGCAAAAAAAAAATCATGATTAAATTAAGTGTGAAGCTAGCTAACTAATTTATTAAATTACTGAGTAAATACATATAATGTTATCCGGTTTCCAGTTGTAGATGATTGATATTTAATCCTCTTGGGCCACCCTACCTAAGTGTTTGATAGTAAAGAATAATTCATAGGAGGTTAGTCATTCAGACAGATTAAAAACAAATAAAATGATTGTTAACCAATAGTAAATAAACAAGCAACTCTGTCTTGTAAAAAGTGTCTGTAATTAATATGGAATAGTATATAAATTCTTACCTTCCATATTACATGACAGTAATGGTCTGATGTCAAGTCACTAGGAGAGAAGCTGACCTAGATTTTATTTATATAAAAAAATAACTTTATCCAACTTTAGCAACCTTCACCCCCTTCTGTACAATGTTACTTTAAGCATCATGTACTATTCCTGAACTAGATACATTAAAATTTCAAAGTGCAAAAAAATAATAATAGAGTCTTACAAACAAAAAAAAAAAACTAACATAAAATGAAAATAAAAGAAAGCTCACATCTCCTTCAATAATCTTGACCAAAGTTGGCCAGTGTGGAAATAATGTCTCTTATGGATACAGTCTATCACTATATTTCATCATACTATAATGACTCTTCTCTAGACTGCTTGAAACCTTCAGCAATGTGCTCAGAAAGAAATAGTCTCCGGCCTTGCAGTTGTTTTCTTCACAAATCCATTTAGTCATTACAGGTGAGACATTTGATATTTTTCTGGACATCAAGTATATCAGCAAATTAAGTAATCATCATGCTTGACTGGCTAAAAGAATAACACTTTGATCCTACTGTAATTCATTTAGCAGGAATGTATTGTTTAATAATTTATATATAAAAAAAATAATTTCCTTCAGCCGGTTATTGAGATTTAGCAAATAAAACAAAGAACACTCTTATTTCATAATTTATATATATATATATATACACACACATTAACGATGGGCTATTTCTTTTTTTTTTATTTCAAATAAGGACAGTGTTATTTTTAGACTATCAATTCAAAATAAATTAATTTGATTCCTTCATAAATTACTAGAAATCGTTAATCCTTTCTATTTCAGAATTTGATTACAAGTTCATTTTAATTTTTGCAAAGCGAAAATTATATGATTCAAATTAGATCTTTGAATAAATCGTCCATTTTTTATGTTCTATCTTGTTATATTAATAGAGCATACTTATAATCTTTGATGAAAAACAGAAGAGAGCGGAAAATTATGGTGTTTGCTTTTATACTACCATTAACTTCTATTGTCTAGCATACAAGTTCTTCAATTTTCTTTTTTTTTAAATGCAGTGTGTCAATTATTATGTATATCTCCTGATCATATACAAAACTAAAATTACATAGTAAGATTCTATTGCAAAATTATGTAGTGAAACTTCATTCATTCTTTTCTCTTATTATTATTATTTCAAACACTTGGTTATTGATATATTGACATGATATCAGGTCAATGCTATGCCTACTGAATTAAAGTCATGACATTCTATACATTGGTAAAATCCTATTGTTAGCCAAAGTTTATATATATCCTATTGTTAGCCAAAGTTTATATATATATAAAGATTTCACCAAATGTTTTTTCTTTTGCATTTCTTTACAATCAATAAACTAGTTCAATATGACATTATCTAAAGTTTAAATAAACTAAATTCTTATCGTGTGTGTGTATGTTCATGGTTATAAGACATTTAATAATGGGTATTTAAACATTTGCTGCCAAGCTTATGTTCAAATGGTTTTAATTTGTTGCTGTGGATATTTGTAAACTAATCTAGATAGGATTGTGGGGCATCCTTACAATATATATATATATATTAAAGCAGTAAATCTTAGCTTAAGATTGTGCTTCATGTTTCTACCTACTAACCCGTATTCAAACTCCTATATCCCATCCCGCTCCTTTTGTTGTGTATATATATATTTCATGTATATATTTGAGATACGTGCCTAAATTATAAAATTTAATGTTTCAATAACACATTTTAAAATTATTATTAATTCTTTTCATTAATTATTAGTTTTTTTTTATTAAAGTATTATAGATGCGGCTCGAATATATATTTAGGAGCAAAACTTACTAACAAAATATTGATGTTTTTAAATATTTATTATATGTTATTTTTAACTTTTTCTTTTTAAATTGCTTGTTTTTCTATTAAACTGTATATTTTATAGAATCCAATATGGAAGATGCTACAGTAATTGTCTAAAAATAATTAAGGGTTGGAAGCACTATTGTTTTAATCTGGGGTAGGTATTTTTAATTAAAGTTTTACTTAAAAGGGGATTAAGATTAGAGATACTTTTGTTAAAAACATGTTGTTAAATCTATTTCTAATCTGGAAATAGATTTGAATTTATTTTTGGATGTTATCTTACTGTTTCATCTTCAAAAACAACTGATAAAAAAAAAGTATAAAATGACTGAATTTTGAATCGGAGATTAGCTAGTGAAAACATATTACATGTCGCTTGAAACTTAAATAATGTAGCAGTAAATCCATCACTTCTTGGCCCATTTGGGTCATCATCTTTTGCAGCCGTACCATCCTGCTGCCCAAGAGTGCAAAGCCCGACCTAAGAACTTCAGTGTGCTAATAGAAGCTTGCTGCCACAGAAAAACTTGCAATATTTTAAATTGAACTCTTAAAACTGCAAGGTAATTTTTCAAGCCGTCACCTCAAACTAAATCTAGCCTAAATATATTCTTTAACTTTGTTTATATATATATATATAAATCTGTGAATGTAATTTTGCTCTCAAATGATTTCTTTATATCTAATCCTATCTCATATGCTTTTAACCTTTCTTTAATTTTGGTGCAGTCAGATATTTATTACTTGATTTTATATATATATGCTTTTTTATTAATTTGCTAATCTCAAACAAACTGGTGAGCTTAATTTATAAAAATCTTTTTTTGTCGTTTTTTTAAGTAAACCTTCACGAAGCAAGTTATAAATGTCCATTTAAAACAATTCGAGCCAACATTCTATTTATGTTTTAATATAATATATATTTGTTTAACTCTGGATTTTCTACCAGTGTAAATCCAGAACTTAAGCTAATTAACGCTTTGAAATCTTTTAAAATGTTTTGTTTTTACTCAATTCTGAAAGAGTGACCCATTAATTATTTTCTATAACTGCCAGTCTTCTTATATTTTCCATACTCTTAAAATTTCAAATCTTGTATTTAAATATTTCAGTTATTGTAAAATCAACGAAGGTGAGATTGATTTATTTTAACTAGCAGAAAAAGAGATGAGGGGAAAATCTTAATGTTTCTTTTACTAAATCAAATCTTAACGTATATTTTATTAATTTGAAATCTAAATCTTAATGTTTCTTTTGCTAAATAAAATCTTCAAGTATATTTTAGTAAATGAAACTAAATTTCTATATATATATATATTATAATTGCATGGCGTATTATAGTATTCAAACAAGGGTCATTTATTTTTAAAGCAGTATAACTTTTCAAGGTCATTAGTGACATTTATCATTCGTACTGCGTTCCTGACATATAGCCGATCTTCGTGATTATATATATGTGCTTCTTAATCTGGGGGTTACGACAAGTTCAAACCCATAGATTTCTTCTCGTTCCATAGATAGTTTAGCTATCTGGAACCACATTTATTCCATATCAAATGCCTCTGGTGGTGATCCTGTATGTTTATACACTTCGTAGATAAAAGGCCTCTCACATCGGTTATACCAGCAAAAGTCTGGGCCATGCCATGCCATGCCTATCCACTTTTCTCTAAGCACTACCCAAGAAGGGGGTGTGAGATTTCGTTTTTCATCCAGAAGCATGACCTTTTCCTCTTAGATATTTTTAGGCTATTATGTCAGCACCGCAAACTTCTTCATATTATTATTATTATTATTATTTCTTTTGCTTCATGAGCCAGTTTTAATGCTCTAATATTAAAATTAAGCTTTGCTTAAAAGATAGATATAAATGCCAATTTCTTCTATTTTATTAATTAAGTTTATTTCAATCATATACAATCCTACCTTCATAATTTATATATCTATATTTAAGAGTATCTATATGCCTTGGGAAAAATAAAGCGTTCGTCTTACTATTGTTAAATGATTTTCATTAAATATTTTGTCGTAGTTTCAAATATAATGTTTTCAAATGTATTTTGTTTATTTTCACAACATCAATGGTGTGGAAATAATTTATATCATATATATAATGAATTTCGGAATGCTCCTAGTAATATATATGTTAGTCACCATGTTTCAGAACTGTAAATCAAAGCGTTAATAGCAATTTTGTGTAACTTCTTTCTAATACTGATTGGCATCTTAATATTGGACCCACCAAAGATGTGTGTTTATTTGTAATATATTATTTAACTAATAAAAAGCATATGAGAAATAATAGCGTGAATGACACTATGTAATTATCTACCACTTGCTCATTTACACACATACTAATGTACTTAATTTATAAATGTATAATAATTTGTCAGTATATTATAATATATTATTGTCTAACTTATTTCAGTAGTTTGAATTCCTTTTTCCTCCACTTCCACATTTTACAGCCATGCTTATATATTATTTTAATATAGTCATAATTAATAGATGTCTCATTGTTTTGCTCAGCTTTGCTAGTCAGCCGGATTAAGATTAATTCTCATGTGCCATCACTATTATGTTATTCATTAGGTGTTAGATCTGGGACTTAGAGATTGGGTTCAAATCCAGGCTGGTCCCTGACCTAAATCTTGGGCTTGACTGGGTTTGAAGTACATTTTGTGAGTTTCAGCTCATGTTAGATGGATAAACATGTTTTGACCAGCACAATATATACTAAATGTCTTTATTGCTCAGAAGTTCATAAGAAATTAGAATACTGGACATGACAGAGCTAGAAGACTTTGAGCTTGAAAATCTGTTATTCTATCACTACACCAAACTAATATATATATATATTGTGACGACCACGTAAAGTCGTCGACACACATATATAGTTATTAATAAAATTAGAAAGTAATAAAGGTGAAATAAATTAGCTAATAATTTTTTTTAAAAAAAAGAAGGAAGGGAAAGAAAGAAAGAAATTGAAATTCTAATGTCAAAATTACTGTGGTTTTTGTAATAGTAAGAGAATGGGAGGGGGGCTGCATAAATAGAGATATGCGACTCTTTCTCTCTTGTAAGAAATGCTAGAAAGTTATTTTGTTTATTGTGGGAGAGGGGAAAAGGAAGCATAAAGAAATGCATGTCTTCTCTCTCATTAGAAAAAAATATATTATAACAAATTAAAATAAATGTAAAACATAAATGTGGAAAAAATGAATGAATTGTAAACTTTAAATAAAATAAATGTAATATGTGATATATAAAAAGAAACAATATGGCCGTAGGTGTGAAAGTCTGTTGGACAAAGTAAATTCCATTGACAAAGAAATGTTATCCACGGAAGATCTTGGCCTGATCTGTTAAATTAATTAGGACTTACATTCCAGCCACTAATTAAATAAAGAAACATAATAATAAGAATTGGTTGGAAATCTAAGTCTTAATTAAAAAATTTTAAAAACAACGAACAAAGAAAGAGATTAATAAAATTACAATTTTTGTCTGGCATTGCTAGTAGAGACTTTAGAGAAGCAACAGCTAAAAAGAAAATGGAAGAAGTGCGTGGCTAGTGGCGTTAAAGGGACGTAGGTTCGGATTCGAGCCGTCTCATCACTGACTCGCAATGTAAGATCTTTGCCTGACCTGCTAGAGGGACCGCCGCTTCTGTAGCTGTCAATTGAAACTCAACCTAAAGAATCAACCAGCAAACTGGATGAAAATAACCCCACAAACTGAGGAAGTTAATGGAGAACAGGAATCAACAAGCAAAAACTGGAAAGAAATAACCCCACAAACGGAGGAAGTTAATCAAGAGCACTCAGGAGAAATACCCATGGGACAATTACAGCAAAGCCTAGGTAAAAGCATGCATGCATTTTCATTTATCTACTATTCATAACTAAATATAAAATCCATGATTTGATAGAATAGAACTCTATCAACAGGACATTAAGAACTTTAATATTTGATTTGTTTCATATGTTACTATAACCATGTTTTATAAGTGTGTGTTTATTATTATTATTATTTACATGAATAAGCATTTATTTTATAATGTCTTGCGTGCGATTATAATTACGATAGAATGACAGCCTGTTAAGCTAATTGCACAGACACTGTGAGAATGTTATTAATAAATGAATACCTTCGAACAACCACATGATCAAAGGTATTCATTTATTAATAACATTCTCACAGCGTCTGCACAATTAGCTTAACAGGCTATCATTCTATCGTTATTATTATTATTATAATGTAATTTTTTATATAAAGTTTGAATATTATTATTAAATATATTTGTCATTAAATTTCGTATCCTTGCTTTATTCTCCTATCACCAAGCTACGACAGGGGGGAAACTGTAAGTAGTGATTAAAAAAGCATACTGATTTGTTTAAGATATTCATGTGCTGCTTGTTCGTGCGCAATCCCAATTCTAAAAAATAAATAGCAAGCGCTGGTCATTCGTTAAGTTTCTTGAAATAGTTTGCGTTGTTCAGCAGCCGAGGGTATCTTGGTCGGGAAAAATAATGCCAAGATAATATGTACGTATTGCCTTGGGGTTCGATCAAGGGTATAGATATGAACTTAAGTTTGTATCTGTATTAGCTCTCTGCTTGTATTGTAACAGCGTTGGCTAAAATAATAAATAAGATAATAAAGAATCTAAGTTGTAAACAATAAATGGATAGAAATAAAAGTTATGAAAAGAATAAATGGATATAATAAATAAGTATAATATAGAATAAAATAATCGAAATAAATATAATTGAATACACGAATAATTAAGCAACCGTACGAAGAACTGTTTCCGTTATAATATATATATATATCAGTGATGAAGCATGTCTTTTTTAGGAATGGAAGCACACTTCTTTTTTTATAAAGTTTTTATTTTACTTGCCACAAATTTTTTTACATAATAGCACTTAATATATATATATTACACACATCTAGAAAAATCTAAAACTCTCTTATCTGTAAATCAGAGAATATGTTATCAATATATTTTTATCTTCCAAATTCTTTTAACATTCTTAAAAATTTTAACTATAAATTTTATCTTAGCATTGTTTGAACTTCTTATAATCAACAAGAATGCAAGAATGAGTTAGTCAAGTTTATTCCCAATCAACTACGCATATAAAAACAATTTAAATGCTGGTAAAAAAATTGAAAGTCAACAATAATTCCATTCAAAAAATAATGAAATTTGAATTGCTGATTCTAATCAGATTGTGATTAGTTTAAATACAGATAATACATTATCAATATATTTTTATTTCCAAATTATTTTAACATTTTTAAAAGTTTTAACTGTAAATTAGATCTTAGCATTGTTTGAACTTCTTATAATCAATGAGATGTGAGAATGAGTTAGTCGAATTCATTCCCAAACCCTATGTATATAAAAACAATTTGACTGTTGGTAAAAAAAATTGAAAGTCAACAGCAATTCCATTCACAAAATAATAAATTTGAATTGTGAATAATTTAAATATAGATAAAACATTATCAACATATTTTTATCTTCCAAATCCTTTTAATATTCTTAAAAGTTTTAACTGTAAATTGGATCTCAGCATTGTTTGAACTTTGTATAATCAATGAGAATGAGTTAGTCAAGTTCATTCCCAATCCCTACATATATAAAAACAATTCAACTGTTGGTAAAAAAAATTAAAAGTGAATTTTTTAAATTGAATTTTAATTAAAGCTCAATCTGTTCAATACCTTGATGCTTCATCCCTGATATATATATATGTGTGCGTGTGTGTGTGATTATAAGTAAAATAGTTTTGGTGTTAAACTGTGTGTCAGTTTGATTAATTCTCAAAGTTTTGATGAAATAGCATCCACCATTGTCAAGGCTAACTTTTCAAAAAAAAAAAAACTGTTAAAGCTCAAACAGTAATAAGATTGAGTGTGAGGTAAAAAATGAGATTGAGCATGAACTATATAGACAAATATAGTATTATTATTTCTGTTTGCATCTTCCTGCATCTGTTATTAAAAATTGTGAAATTTTATATTTTTATGCAGATTTTAATCCACATGTCCATCTCTGACATAGAAATCATTTTCGGAGACATTAAATATAGATAAATATAAGTATACATTAATATAAACATGCATCAGTCACTTGCAATGTAATGAATCAAAATATAGAAATAAAATCTAAAACATAAAGTTTCAATGTTTTTATTAATAACACACACATAATACATATATATGTTGAAGCAATATTTATATATGCTTTATATATGTAAATAAAAATTCGAAAAAAATTTTAAATTCAATAATTTCAAAAATGTTAATAAATACAAATTATATGCAGAGAGCATACCAATAGCTCAAACTAGCTTTTAAATAATAAATGCAGTATGAAAAAATATTTAAAATCTCTATCCAGAACACTCTCATCTCCAGACCAACTGGTTTCAAGCTTATGGCTCACGTCAATGGAGAGCTAGAATAAATACAAGCTTATAAAAGCAATGTCACGTTATATATGACTTGCTTTATTGATAATAAAAATTATATATATAATTTGTTTGTACAGATAAATGTATATGGCATTATAATTTTATTTTAAAAGTATATTAAAATAAATTGTTTTTGTTTTTATTAACAACTATAAATTAATACACTATACAGGCTTAAACCTGCATATATATATATATATATAATGTATGCGGAATTCGAACTCAGATTTTCACATGACCCTCAACTCTCCTTGCCATCTCATATTGCTGACCCACCTGATCACACACATGTTGAAAAGATAAATAATCACCAATATATGTATTAACAACTATAAAGTGAAAATGGCATTATCTTAGAAAAAGTAATTAAAATTCTTATAAACAGATGATTAATTAAGGAGATAAGTATTTGATATAATCTCTTTCGAAGATAAAATTTTGTAAATGTTAGGATTGGACAAATAAGGTGTGGATCAAAATGAAGTTTAAGTTATCCATCACTAATAGATCAATGAATTGAAATAGCAGTTAATGGATTGAAATAGCAGTCAGTGGATCTGATTTTGCTGATAAGCTAACCCCAGGAACTATAAATAGGGGTTATAAATCATTGTGCTCAAAATATACTTTGATTTCTGAACCATTATTGATTACTGCTAAATCATTATTGCTGATGATTAGTTCTTGATTGTGCCTTCAATATACTTAATGTGCCTGGTATTGAAAAATATAATGAAGAATAGAGAAGCTGCAACCTGCTTCACTCTTGCCAGCCAGCAAAGTATAGGCTGAAGATCCATAGAAAAATAGAAAAATGAACTGTCAGCTAATGTACACCTAAACTTCATGTATCTACTGACATGGGTGGAAACAGCTGTCAACAAGTAAACTATTATCTGATAATGCCTGATTAAAACATATTGCCTCTGTAGCTATAGTTGAATGAAGTCCATTAAAAGTATGCCAATACCTGAAGTCCGAGCTCAAACTCTTAGTGACAAAAGGGAATGGGTATAAACTTTATATTATTCTATTACTAACATTACATATTTATCTTTATTCTACTGAAATTTTTTTATAAATTAGTAATATTGATTTTGTAAATCTGTTCATAAACTATTGTGTCAGTAGATTGCTATTTTACATTATTTTAATCATGCCAAAAATTCAGGCAGTGTAAATCTAAAAGAGAAAAGTAAATTGTTATATAAAGGAATTAGATTTTTATCTTAATTTCAGGACGGGCTTTTAAAAACTGTATAATTTAAAATTAGTCAGATCCACTTCCTGCAAATATAAAACAGGTTGCTTAGATAAAATAAATTAAGATTGTTTTTTTATTATCTTATAATAATTTACAGTTTTAAACAAACGACTCTCCAGTTTTGGGGAAGGATAATTTGGGTGTATTGATATAAATTAATTGATGTAACTTTATTTCAGTCTGTTTTATTTATACATGAGATTCGTTTGTATGTGTTTTTATTTATTCATAAATGATTGTTATACCATTGCAATTACAGGTCACAATGATTGTTATACCATAGCAATTATGGGTTACCTGCAATCATTATCTTACTTAGAGCAGTGGTATGTGGTAGATGGACATTCCTACCATATACCTGATTTGTTTTTTATACATGTCTTGGATAATACCATTTACAAATGCTGATCATTTTTATGTTTAGTACCTTTACAATAGTAATCGATGTATGGAAATTCCTATTATATAGGGTATTCCTAGCTCCCATGTATTATTTATTCATAAATAATGTAATGCAGATGTTGTTTTCTTGTAATTTACCTTTGCACATAGTGTTTAGTTAATTACCTCTATTAGACTGAAAGTATTTATGGTAGTCTAGTTCTTAAAATAATTTATGAAATGATTTAAGTAGTTAATAAATTCAGAGTATTATCAGATTGTAGGTTAATTAATCTTAAAACTTTAATAATAATTGCTTGTGATCATTAGTGGATGCAGGAATTTATATCTGTTCAAAATCAGTTAAAAATGTATTATATCATATTATATGTGTATAAAGTTAATCAATCATTAACTTGTTTTAAAAATTGACTGGGCAGTCAATTTATGCTGTCATGGATGTATTGTAAAATTGTGCATACATGAATAAATTATAGTGTCTCATTATTTTTAGCATGTGTCATTATTTTGCAATCAATAATTTAATTAGAATGTGATAGAAAGTCTCATGTATTTAGCTGATCTTAGCAGGCTATAAAAAGAAAATATTTATTCTGTGAATTCAAAATGTGGAGATCCCATGCAAAAATTGCCTGGGGTGATTTGTGGATAAGCTATACATTTTGACAATTACAATATATATAACGGAAGCAATATTAAATTTATTGTCATCTACATTATTTTATTATAAATTATTTTCTAACATAAAAGTCGAATTATCTCAGTAGAATATGTTAATTTATTTTATAGATTTTTTATTATATATATATGGTTGTGGGTGTATAATGGTTAGCCAAAGAAATAATCATAATAATCTTCACTGGAATGTTCAGGCTCATAATAATTATTATTAGGTACAGTCAAATTCTTTTTAAATTTTGAAGAAATTGAATTGACATACTGTAATTACCATAATAGAAATATACTTGCATATTTAAAAACTTTATAATGTAAACATCATTTTCAAATTCTTAAATAATTTTAGATTTATCCTATAAAGTCTTTCTTTCACAATAAATAACTGTCATACACAATTTTTATTTCACCTACATCATGATTAATATGTATACTCATTAATTGAAAATACATGAAATTAAACCAGTTTCCATAGTATTATGTATTATATTGATATGTGCCTGAACTAAATTTATATTAAGATGATTAATATGAAGAAATTGATCATAAATGAAGCTTCATTCTTGAGACTAGAAATAAGTTATCATACATCCAAATATAGTGAAAAATATCTTTATGCAAAAATATTAATATAACAATAAAAAATTAAATATATACAAGAAGATAATAAAAATTGAAAAAAAATAAAATTAGTAACATGGATGACATATGAGATGTTAATAAAATATTTCCTTAATTGATTTCAAATGCTAGTTTAACTGAATTTGGAATCTTATATTTTAGGTAAAAAAAAATCTAATTTTAATATTGTTAAATACTCCTTAATAAGTTTGCCTAATTAAAGACATCATGCAATACACACATATCTGATCTAAAATATTTTGTATTCTCTAAACATATTTCTTTGATTTGGTGCTCTAGATATATGAACTTGAATGGTGAACAAAATTTATAATTAAAAAATCATAATCAAGATTTCTTTCTACAATTAAATATAATTTCGTAACATATACATGTTGATATCTATTCTCATAGAGATTATGAAATTTCACACAGAAATATGATGCAGGTCAACAAAATTTCAGCCAAAATGTGTTTTACTAAAAATGCATAAATGATGATCAAATAGTCCAAGATTATTAGCTCAGCCTTTACATATATGCCATCAAGATATATTTGCTGAGATACAGATTGTTCAGAAATGGTAGTATGCAGAACTCTATTAGCCATGACTTAGTTTCATTAAACTACAAAACTTGCTTCTATTAATTCCTATTCTGAACATGGCTAGCTGTGCACTTTGGCATTTGATTTGATTCAATAGCAGTGCTGTTAGTTGATACATAAATCTAAAATAAAAATAGTTCTTAACAGCTCATGGACATATTTTAATTAACTGTAATCATGATAATAATCCTCTATTGGCACTTTAACTTTCTTGAACAGTTTATGTGTAGAACTTTGTTAATTACAGCATAACTCATTGCTGACATTTAAAAATTCTTTTATTTATGACTTTAATGCTCATGTGTACATTAACTGGCTTATGCCAAATGATGTGTGATCACAAATCATGTGTATACATGCACATATGCAATAGGTACAAGCAAAATCAATAATAATTTAATAACAAATTCATTGGAAATATAATTCACAATTTCATTTAACAAATATAAGCATCAAAAGCCTAAAGCTAACCTAGTCAATAAAATAATCAAAATTATTCCAAACTCACAACTCAATCAGACTAGCTAAAGAAAATAAATTCTAAAATACAAATACAACCAATGGTTTCACATCTCTAAAGCTTGTGAATTTGGGGTAATTTTGATATATATATACATTTGAGATACATAAGTATTTGAGCACTTAACTTTTAATATTATTATTTGATTCAATTGGAATGCATAACTCAACATAATTTGATCCTCTTGGAATTTATAACTCGACAATTTTTTGATTTCACCTAAAATATTATTCCACCTCTTTGGATTTATATTACTCTTTCATATATATATATATAAGCATGAAATTTACAAATCTAGCTGAACTGGATGATATAATAAGTTTTAAAAAGAGTTAACAGTGTTTATAAATCTAGTAAATGATAAGATAATAAAAAAAATTGAGGTCCTAATTTTATTTTGCTTAAAAAAAGAAAGAAAAATATGAATAAAAATTTCTATAATAAATAGTTTCTTTATTGTTGATTTTCTCTATTTAAGTAAAATAGATGGTAATTTATTAAAGGGAAAGAATAGAAAAGCATACAAAGATTATTTTTGTTTGAAGAGAATGTTATAAATTATTGATACTATAATCAGCATAAAATTTATTTCATTAAAGATTAGACAATTGGTGACATATAAGTCATTAAATAACTTTGGAACAAATATTGTTTAATAACATCCTTTCCAAAGCTCAGATAAAATAATTTATATTTGGAAAAAAGAAAAAAAGATATTAACAATTTTGTTTACTCAAAATATATAATTCAATATTTCTATTTAATAGATATCAAATGCAATGGAGTCATGACATGTTACATATTTTATCTATGCCCCCCCCCTCTCACATACATTTTACATTGTATATAATAACTGGTTTTGCTAATAAGCTTTAATTCTAAGAGAATATGTATTATTTTATGAAATTGCAAGTATACATCACTTTTCAACTGGCACACAGATACTTTTAATCTTTATAGTATGCGTATATAAAGTAAAATTTTAATACAAACAAAATTAAAAATAATAAGATATTAAAATAAATTAAAGGAATATATTTGCATATATACATTCTGCATGTGTTTATTAATTCACATTCACACAAAAAATAAAAATAATAAAACAATTAAACATACTGGACAATATCCTGTTTCTTCAGTAACTTCTTTTTCTCCTGAAAAAAAATTATAGCAGTTTATCACTAAAACAATGGCCTCTCTAATTGTTTTGATATTTTTATGTCCACATGGATTTATTGTATCACATCAAATTTCAGAGAGGAAAATAAATCATAAAATCTATGTTCTTTTCCTGTAACTTGATAGTTTCAAGACAAAAAATGGTTACTACTGAAGCAGTAAATCTGTAGTACATATTTAGCTTCATTGCTTGATGACATTTCAACCCTTTAAAGTAAGGTTTGAACCAGTTTATATATGTTTATTTGGTCATCCAGAAATGTTAGGCACACACATACACGTATGACTTCCACCCTGTTTATTCAAAACGGTTATGTTTAACCAATTGTGTTATTATTTTAATGTAATTAGATTTTATTTCTAAGCTTGTAAATTCCCTTCATTTAGATAATTGTGTATGTATTACAGATATGAAAATTAATATGATTAATGTAAAGTTAAAGCAATGCCAGAAAGTTCTAGAAAGTATTATTGCAATTTAAAAAATTTTAAAATATCATTCTTATTTAATTATTTCAACAGACTCGAGTTAACAAAATCATATCCCTGAAGCTATTTCCAATTTTAAAAAAAAAATGTTTAAATAATGTTTTCTGGTATGTATCTGTTTATGCCTTTTAATATTGCCAAATTTCAAGTATAGGAGGAGTAAGAGTTCTAGGCATGCACAAAATGAGCTCAGGTCACTCATTCACTTGTGTTCTTTTAGAGAGTGAAAACAAAATGAATTCTGAGGAGAGGGAAAAATTCGCCTACTGATCTTAAATCGTCTTTGTCCTGCCTTTCCTGCCATGCCATCACCACTTGAGAACTGTTCTGTTTAACTATGAAAGAACAATTGGAAGATGCCTACCATTATTTTGTTAATATTGTGCCTAGTTGACCATGCTTTCGCATCTAAACTTCATAAATGTCTTAAAGATAATCCATTTTTGCCGATAAATGAACTCTTAATATTCCTCATTTCATTCCTAAATTCTATTTACATTCATAATGTAATCTTCTATCTATCTGATAACTGATTATAAGCTCAGTTATCATAATTGTTAAGTTTTATGATTTTCTCTCTAGAGTTTTTAAATCTCGTTCTGTAAAACATTAACACAGAATTATATATTTTGAAACTGTCATTATCTCAAATTTCACTCTAATTATTTATTTTCATGCGACAAAACTTATTTTAAACTATGTATTTTCATTGAATTAATTTTAGTATGCTAATGTTTCAATCTAGCAGACTTACATCATTTTAGCCAATATCCAGATATTTGGGGATATTTAAATAGATGAATGTAAAATTTCTTATTGAACGCGGTTCGCTCGATTGAATATTTAAAAATATATGCTTAATGGCAGACTGTTTAAAACTGTCATATTATGGGATATGATAAACATTTGGTTGTTAATGCTATTGATTTAAAATGCTATTTATGTTCTCTAAACAAAACTGATTATTAATCTATTTTAATAATTATTTATTTGTTTTCACACCATTGAGCATTCTAATTTGCTTATAATATACTATCATTTGAGAATACTTGGGCTTGTTAAATAGGAGAAATAATATTTCCCCTCTTTTATATTTGACATCCTAATTTGCCAAAATTAAATGTATGTCATTGAATGGGTTAATAATTTGTCATTGCGTTACGCATGATATTATTACTTTAGTTGAAGTTTGAATTAATGTATCAGTCATTTAAGACTTAAGCCATATTCACATTGCTTACTCATGATAGCATTTTAAAAAATTCACATTTTGCTTTGTCATACTTATTCTCTGGAGGTCCCAGATTTTCTTTATATAATTTGTCCAAGAATGAGGTTTGGTAGCACCGACCTCAGGACAAATGTTAGAATGTTAAGGTTCTGCATGGAATAATATCAACAAGTTCAAACAATAGCATCCTTACCACTCATCTTTTTGAATACTGCTTTGTTATAAATACAAGTGGACTCTTATATATGATAAAGCCTTTCAATCCAAAGATGGACTTGTATTCCATTTCTAACGCTATCATTGTAGTCAGCACTGCGAGTTCTCTTTTATGTATAATCTCATATAATCTAGAAGACATGATGCAGTGATGTGTGTAAACCATTCTCTTGATAATTAATAGAATATTTTAGGATTGTCACTGTAAAGCTTATTCAAATGAATACTATTCCTATTACTAATGCTAAGAAAATAATTTTAAGTGTCTCAAGTTATTTAACTGTCATGTTAAGAATAAATCTCTCTTTGGAGGTTAATTTATAAATGACTTTTCATCATTACTCTAAAGTAATGATTATGGCCTCTGTTAGCTTGTAATAGCATTAACAGCATTAATTTAGTACTATTCGTAACTCATTAGCATACTAAGTCAGTTGCCTATATGCAAATTATTAACCCCATGAAATCTGGGCTATATTTCTGATGTAATTTAAAATCATTTATGTTCATTAATTTATTGTGTTGATAATTACTCATGCATTTGTGTCTTATTGAACCTCACTCATTGAATTTCACTTGCTCATTATAATAATATTAGTATTTAGAAGTTATAACCAATTACTTTAAATGAGATTTATCCCTGGGTTGTTCTATCCTTGCTCATTGTGGATGGATTCTACATTAGAATTCATGTTTCTTTTGCAATGCTAGCTGTTTGCAATTCACTTAAATTTATGGATATTTCCTACATTTGAGGTATCTGATTGAGCCAAGATTTGATATTCTTTATTTATAATAATTACCTTGTAGATCTCATGGCTCTCTGTTCTGTCTGTGGGACTGTTATGAATAAAATTTATCTGTTATCATCAGAAGTGTGGTTCATAATGTTATAGTTTTAGAGAAGAACAAATAGTAAAGAATTCATGATTATTCCTAACCTGTGTATCTCGGGCATGAATGGATTTAGGGTACTTTTACTTAAATCCTAAACCTTGTTAAATGAGCATACAATTCTGACCGGTACACTACCATATTGCAAAATTCATTTTAAATTTATGAATTTTCATGTTTGCATATTTAACTTATTTACATTTTTTTTTGGATAACATAATTGAAGTAGTGTATTTTCATACATCCTATACCATAGTTTCACTATATACAGTCTAATAATTACAAATGAAAAAATAAGGTTTAATTTGTTTTATTTTTTAAATAAAAAGTAACAAAAGAATAAGAATATAATGTAGTTTTATGTGTGCATGTGTATTTTTATAACAAAAATATTATTACTATTATTTTTTTTTTTCATTTAATTAAAGTAATTGGCAAAAAAAAAAAAATTGCAGATTGTAGGGAAAAAACAAGATAAGCTGGTTAAGATTAATTAGATGGTCAATAGATAAATTAATAATCTTGGAAAAAATACTTAACTGGGCCAATGAGTCATTCGAAGTGGGTTATTAAATTTAGTTGGTCATAATGAAATGTCAGTTTTATATAGAACTTTATTCTTGTAAAATTTTATTCCTTGCTAGTTTATAATCTGAAGTTCCTAGTTGGACTAAAAATAATATACATAATATTAGATCATTCCATAAGATGATAATGACTTTCAATACATATACTATTAGGAATTAATCAACTTCATCAAATTTAAGCAGTGAGAGACAAAATGTTTCTGAAATAAATCCTCAACCTATCTTTAAATGTATATTCCATCTAGAGGCAGCACCTATTTAGAATAAAGGAGAGTGAGCTTGGAAATAATTTATTATAGAATTATGGAACAGAAATTTGGAAACCAAAAGCTACCCATCTACTATATACAAAAGTGTTAAAACAAAAATATAGAATTCATAGCTAATATGAGAATCTTAGTAATATTAAAATATTTAGAAATTTATGCACATTTTAAAAGATAAGTTGTTTTTTTTAAACCAGTATTAATAAATTATTATGTTAGAAAAATAAATTATCTTACTTATTTGTAGGTATTAACACTGGTTATAGATTATTTAAGGAGTTTGAAAATATTTATGGTAAATAATAAAATACAATAATTTTCATCTTTTTTAAAAAATAAAAGAAAAACTTATCATTTCAATTACAGCTTTATCCTGAAAAGCTAGCTCAAGTGATATTCCCAAAATGCTTCATAAATCAAATATCCCATACAATAAAAAAAAATTATAATAATTTCCTATGGCAAAAATTTGATTCACTACCCTAACTTCAATATATATATATTTTTTAAAAAAAAAAAAAACTTTAAAAATCCAATAAAAAAATATAGCTTAAAATTGAAGCAAAAACCAATAACGAACAAATGAATGTTGATTAAAGCATTTTATTAACAAAAAAAAAAAAAATCCTTTGTGTAAATATAAAGTATAATAAAAAAAAATTTAGTTACTACAAGTTTTCTAATTTGTAGTCCATATTTTGAACTCTATTCATAAGATTAATATTCTTCTAAATCATGATTTGTTAAATTAAATTATGAAAAAAGTAAGTTATCATAATATACACTTTAAAATTTATTTTTAGTGCAGTTTATATTCTGATGTCAATATTTTTTTGTTTTGTTTTGTAATTATATAACCAATAAAACTTTAAATGTTTTTTTCAGTTATGTTAACTTTTTTTTTTTAAATTAACATTTTATTATTTCTATTTTTTCACCCAAATGAAATCACAATTAAATAAAAATTAGATAAAAAATTTAATATACAATTGATTGTTGTAATTTTAATAATTATGTTTTTTTTTTTTTTTTTGTCATAGTCTTTTTTTTAAGAATACATATTATTGCCTGGAAAATAAAATTTCTTTTTGTATAAAAATATTAATTAGAAAGTAGTTAAATGAAAATAGATTTTGAGGCAGTTATGCAATTTAAAATGTAATTTTGTTATTGTATATAATCAAATTTGTTTTTTAATTATATACTAATGAAATTGTATTATTTGGATGCATTTACATTTTAACTGAAAAGAATGATTGTGCTACTAATAAATTATGGAAATGCTGATTAAAAATCAAATAAGTAAATGATATTTTAAACTTACATTTAGAAACCTTTAATCATTTAATGATGATTACTAATTCCATTAAATACGTTTCTCTAGCTCTTTCTTTTTTTAGATTTATGATAGCAGCATTTTGCTTTAAGCAGAAGAGGTGTTTATGATTACAAAAATTAATATTTTGCCTAATATATTCATTCCAAAATGGATTATTAACACACTTCTGTTACTGGATAGGATCAAAGTTTGTTTTGGATAATGTATTGTTCTGAAGGAAATTTCTATTCTTTATCTGATTTAAAATAAAAAATATTAGTTACATTAGATATAAGATAAATTACAGTACAGGTTGTCTTGCAAGGGTACTAGATAACAATTAAATAAGTACCGTAATCGTGTTTCTAATTATTTTAATATCACTTACTGTATTCTCAAAATATAATTATTATAATTGATGAATATGCACTGTATTGTATTTTATTTGTCATGAATGTCACCATTGTATGTTCTCATTGTGTTATTTTTATGAAATCACTATTCTATGACATCATTAAGCTTAGAAAATGGCCACGAATAATTTATTTTCAAATCATTATAGTAAATAGTTGATTATTAATCAAAACGTTGTATATAAATTGATGATGATCCCTATTAACAAACCCCATATAAAAATTCATTGTATTCAGACAAATCTAGATTAACTTTGAAATGTAAAAAAAAAAGAGAAGAAAATCTATTGTATAATAATTTATTTTAATTTTTTTGTCACAATAGGTGTCTTAATTTCTATGAAGAAAGTTTATTTCAAAGAGATGATAAATTTAATTTAAAAAAAAAATAGTAGTAAGTGAATGGTTAATAATTACATTTCCATAAAATAATTTTTTTTTTTTTTTAAGATCTAGAAAACTAATTTTTCATTTCATTCTAGAAAAAGTTTTTTTTTTTTTTTTGTACCAGCTATTACAAATTATTTTCTTTGTGTCACTGCATAGAGTTAAGTAAACAATAATATATATATACCATTTTCAGCCACTATCATCCCACTGCAAGATGAAAGTTCAGATTTAATCCAGTTTTTGTGATCCTTAAACCTGTTTTCTTCACATTACATCAGTAACCTTTCTTATTTCAACATACATCTCACATGTGATCTCTTTCTAGCTCTTTTACAATCTCTTGGAATCCTGTTTAACATTTCAATTGGACATCTCAGCTCCACTTTGTCTCTTAATTCTTTCAATAATGCCAATAAAATCTATTGGTTTTTTAACCCATGAACTTCATTTCTGATTTCTTCTTATTACTCTTAACATAAATCTTTCCATACATTGTTGAATAATCTGAAGTTTCTGTACTACTCTCCAATCAAGTATTCAAGTCTCAGATCCATAAGTAAGAACTGGTAAAACACATTTAATAAAACCCCTCCTTTTCAAACAGAGACCTTTCCTTTTAATACAAAATTATTTCTATCAAAACTATTCTAGCCAAGTTTAATTCTACAGTTAATTTCATCCTTCACCATTTCATCTATATTAATAATTTCATCAAAGTATTTATAATTTCTAACTGTTAATTCATGATTATCAATCTTTATTTTCACCTTCTGGGAAAATTCAAAAACATTACTCTAGTTTTTTTAACATTTATCTTTAGTCCTTCTTTCTTACTTTCATCTGATAACTCTTGCAACATTTCCTGAAGCTCGAAAGCATATTACATCATCTACAAAGTCTAAATATATTAAATAATCTCCATTTACTTTTATTCAATTTCCAATTTTAATCCACAAAATACTCCTTAAAAAATAGAATTATGCTATGGTACAACTTTTTTTAATATTAATCTTAGTATCACCATTTATTGTAATCAATGCTAATGCATGTTGATATATATCCTTCTAATTCATAATATCTATGAATCCAGATTTCAGACAAAATTAGTATATCAAATGAATGTATATCAAAGTATTTTCTTACATTGCATATATATATATATGTGTGTGTGTGTGTGTGTGTGAATAATCTTAAAGCTTTTCATTAGCTAATTTATTGTTTACTATCAAACAATTTTTGGAAGAGATTTCATGTCAAAAATTAGACAAATCAGATTTAGAACTAAATTTAATAATCCTATATCCCACATCTTCCCTCAATTAAATTTTACCAACTTTAATCCAAACAAATTGATAGCTATTTTCTTAAGTTACTGGGCATTTTCTAAAATAATTTATTTTCAGGTAATAAATCTTCATTTAAATATATATATATGCTTTTCAGATGTAGCATTAGGAAAATATCATATATATATATATTACTGCCTGATTAGGAAAATATCATATATATATATATTACTGCCTGACAAGAATAAATGTGTAGTCACTTTATAAACAAAATTAATTTTTATTACAGGTTTAAATTCCCAGATTTTAATCTATATATAAATTTAATATTATTTTCATTAAAATCAGACAATTCTAATATTATAGCTATATTTTCTGTAATAATAAATAAATTTTCACCTTCAGCATATTCGATATCAATAATTTTAATATCATTTTCTAATTTTGCTGTTTTAAATAAAGGACTTCTTTTTGTATGCTATATAATAAAGAATCTAATGTTTTTATTTTTCTTGTATATCACTTAATTCACTAAACAATTTTATATATAATTTTGATTTAAATTAAGTTTTAAACTAAGTTTAGTAAAAGACTGAGATGAGAAATCAATATTATGTTATAAAATAGATAGCATATTAAGTTTACTATTTATCTGCTGAAATAATTCAAAAATAGAATTCTCATTTAAGGAATCAATACTACACTCATCATTTAAACTCAAGTTGAAAATAGTCCTAGCTCTATATTTTTTCCACTTTTTTCACTTAAAATACTACATTTAAAAAGAAAATTACCATTACAATTTAAAAAATTTCCATCAGAGAAAAGATTAATAGACAAGCATCCAAAAAAAGTGAAAAATTGTAAAAATAGAAAAAAAAAAAAATAGTACTTATGTATTAGTCCTGCAACATAGGAGATGGTATGCTTTTTCACATTCATAACAAATGTTTAATGATCCCATCAAATAAACCCTGTGATGCCATCTGATCTTGTCCAATAACATGATAAATTTACACTTTCATTTATTGTCCAGATTTTGTTCAGACAAGTTCTTCTCAATGTGTTTTTTATTTCAACACTCAGTGTGGATTTATTTTTTTCCAATTTTCTGATTAATATTACATTTTTTTTCTTTTATAAAAAAAAACAGTACAAAATAATGAACATTTGGAGTTTATCCAGCTACTGAGATCAATGCAATTGAGTATATCCACAGTTTGGACAAGCAATGGTATTGTAACATTCGAGGATGTAATAATAAAATAGGCCTTCATAAGGCCATAAGGAAACATGGTTGGAGGGTTCCAGAATTCCATTTTTGATAGAGATCCGATTTATTTGTAAAGCTAGGCTCACAAATTAACATCCATAAAATGGGGTAAAACAAAACTTGGTATAATGGAGAAAAACATAAAATTAGAGATTGCAATAAAATAATTCAAATTGATGAGATCCTTTTGTACAAAAAAAACTCTGATGAATTATTTTTGAACAGTGGATGTTTAGTGGCTTGTGAAGGAAAATCAATGAGTGTTTCGTCACGAGAATTCATGGTCGAACAGTGGAATCTCTGATGGAAGCTATCAAACAAAATGTGGAAGATGAGTTGACAATTTATTCGAACTGTTGGAAAGTTTATAAAACTGGTGAATTATGAGCTGCAAGTTATTGATGATTTTTGCATGAATCATGCTGGATGACATCAAAAAAATTAGTCTACACATTCAAGAAATAATAAAAGTATAATAATTTGAATTTTTTTTTTGTTTTTGAAAAATATACATTTATTACTTATTAACATTTCTGGTAAGATCCTGTACAGGCATTATATTGCACAATCACATATTAAGTAAGTCTGCATTTTGGGAAAAAATAAAAAAAAACTTTTAGTCTCCATTTTGAAACAAAATTTTATCGACTTAAAATGAAGTAGATAACAGATGAAATTACAATTCCTGTTATATATTACATGATAAGTACTATTTGTGTATATTTTAAGCATTTTGAAATTTAGTGATTCTTTTGTTCGTATTTCAAGTAACATTTAAAAATTGCATAAAACATTTTCAGATTTATTTTGATATGAATTTAATATTATTAAAAATGTACTTTTTCAGATTTATTTTTGTGTGAAATTCATATTTTTAGTATGGTTAGAAATTAATATTTTTAGTAATGTTAGAGTTAGTCCGGTGTAATTACTATCATGTATTAGAATTGTTACACCTTTTCACATATATATTCAAACTGCCGATAACTTTGTAAATCTTATAAAAATATCATGTAGATGTGGTCCATTTTGATTAATTTATTATTTTAAGTTTGTACAAAATATAAGTGTACATGTTATTTGATCAAATCACAAGATTAGAAAATTATCAGCAGATTGATGAGAATGTGAAAAGGAGTAGCAGATATAATACATTGCAGGTCTAATACATAAGTACCAAAGAAATTAATTAAAGAATATTCTCATCAAGATTTTAAACTAAAGATAATTAAATATTTAAGACAATTAAAGAATTTTTAAAAAATAACATGGTTACTTCAAAATAAATTAGTAAAGAATTCAGCAACAAAACAAAAAAATGTTGATATATAAAAAGATTATAAAATAAAATAAATTCTAAACTCCATCAATCAAATCTCAAAGTATTACTTAATAATATTATCATAAAGACAAAATAAAATAAATATGACTTGGCCAAAATTTGTATAAAAAATTCAGAAAGACTAATAAAACATGTTAGGTCTTCAGTCAGCAGCAAAATAATAATAATAACCCAAGCCTTTAGAAGTGTATTCTTTACATTGTTTAATCTTAGAGAGGAAAATATACAAATAGAAAATATTGATTCAGTATGAAAAACACTTTACTTATTATTTTGATTATACATTAAAAATTCCATATTTTTTATTAATTACATTAATCATAAGAAAACTTAATACCCTAAAGAAGAAAGGTGTATATGAATGAGAAGATGCTCACTACCAAGCATATTTATGCAATATATATATATATTATTACTATTTGCAGGATATTCCGTGTAATGAAAAAGCTAAATGCTGACGTTTCAGTACAATATTAAGTACCTTCTTCAGAGCGTCCTCTTTCTCAAATTATAAGAATGCATGTGAGATTTAAAATCGTTTTTATCGTTTTCTTTCTCCTCATATTTAAATTCTATTGGTTGAGAAGTTTTAAAATTTATTTTCTCTTCCAATAGCTTCTTCCAAATGTTGTTAATCTTCTTTAATTCACACCTTTCATTTATATTCTTGGGCCTTTTAAAAATCTCTATAGCTTCTTTTAGCAATCTCTGGTCATATTGTTCAATTTTTGCTAAAATATTTGTTTTTTCAAAATTGATATCATGATTTGTTAATTTTATATGAGAATAAATAGCTGATGAATTGGATTTTTCTCTCACTTGATATTGTACTGAAACGTCAGCATTTAGCTTTTTTATTACACGGAATATCCCGCAAATAGTAATAATAATATGACATCTTTTATCCGTGAAAATATTAGAATTAATATATATATATATTAAAAAATAAATCAAGAAACAAAATGTTATGTTAATGTTTTATTCTATTATACTATAATATATAGCAATAAGATTAAATATTGAACTATTTCCCTCATAATAAAAATAGTTCATCATATAAGTAAAATGCCTTTATTAAAAACTTTCAGACAGGCTTAATAATAAATAATGAGATATTCTTTACATGAATTGTATACCTTAATTTAAAATTCTGCCATGGGGTAGAATGATAACCTACATTGCAAATATATGATTCTAATGTCACATTTTAAAGGGATTGGGATTTTAGAAAATTCAATTTAAAATTCAAAATGTTAATATTTTAGATGAACTTTAAATATCGGTTTAATCACCCAATATCACAGTATTGAATATTCATTATAATCAAAACAATCAAATTTAAAATGAAAATTAAATTTGTTAAAATTATTTTATATATATATAAATAAACGTAATTACTTAATAATAATTTAAAGATAATTTTTAAAAAAAAATGGAAGATTGAATGTATAATATGATAATAATCTAATTAAATGATTCATTCATTTCCCTTCTCTTAACTGATTTACTACTACTGGGGAAAGGAAACAATCAGATTTTCATTAATGAAAAAACTGTTCCCATGAAGGTCATTAAAAGAATACTAATATTTAATTTCAGAAGTGTGCCCATAATAATTTATTATTCCAACAGCAATACTAGCTAGATTCTTATATAATTTTCTAAAGAAAGCAATTAGAAAATAAAGGATAATAGATAATAAATACAGGATTCAAATTATATAATGACTGTATGAAATCTTATTCCTGAAATGCCTGAGAACTGATAAACTTTCTCAGATGAATTGATAGGCTTTCTTGTGACATAATTTCAATGCACAGAATGAACCACATCCATTTATTTATTATTTGATAACTTTTTTTGCTTTTGTTGGTTGTTGAAAATTTATTTAAATATCTTATTATAAATTGTGTTTTAAAATCTGCACATCAATCTTCATATAGAGAAATATATTTGATGTATTTGTTTTAAATTTACTTTCACATTTGAAATAAAATGCATAATAATATTTTTTCATAAAAAAATATCACCCCTCCAATAGATATTTAACATTTTAATAGGTTTAAAATTTAATATAATGAAATACGTTTTATTTAGATTATTTAATGTTTAATTGTAATAGCATGAATACATTACAAATAAAAATTTAACATTCGATATATGTTTTTAGTTTGTTGTAATTTTGATTTTTTATAAATTTAAAAAATTGAAAATTAATAATTATTAAAAATCGCAATTTTAATTTTGTAACAAAAATAGTACTATTCAGTTAAGTTATTCCTTCAACTATTGAAAAATTCAAAAACTATTTAAGTGATATGAATTGCTATACAATCTTCAAAATAGTCTTAGGTATGAACTGGTTTTTTTTTTTTAAAAAAAAAAGATAAAATATTCTAACAGAACATTCAAAACTGGAGGAAAAAAACTGATAGGCAAAGGAAATTTCAATTTTTGCAAGTGAAATAAGAATTTAAATTATGTAATATAAAATTTCTTTTCTTTAACTGCAATTGCAGATATTTAAAATAAAGAAATGAAAAGAGATCAACAAGCAATTAAGTATAGAAAAATCCAGAAAACTGTATAAAAATATTTTGCTGCATGCCTGTTTACCTGTGGGTATAATTCAAACCAGATGCACTGCTAAAAGGTTATGGTTAATTGATGCCTTCTTCATAGCCTAATGTTGAGAGGATGCCTTGATTCAAAATGCCATGCTTACATAAGACCAGGAACCTAGAAAGCTAATAAGAAATACAATGCATCTGGACATAATAGATTCAATAGTTCATTGAAATAAACCATGGCCATGGTAAGCACCTATTAAACCAGTCATTAAAAAAGAAATGACATCAGAGTAATGAGAGCTTTATAAACTAACTTTAATGTTTATCTGAACTAGTAATATAAACTTTTAATGAACTAAAATGTCAGACAAATTAAACATTATTGTTAATAGAATACTGAATTAAATTTGTAATTAAGAACATGTTATGTAGCTATTCCATTTAATTTTGTATCTATATGTTAATGTTTAATAATATTTAGTAGGGTAGTATTAATAAATAATTTTGTATTTATAGTGTGTACATACTTCTTGATTAAATCTATGTAATTTAAATTCAGCAATCTTCATTATCTAGATTCCATCATGTAAGAATGCTATTACACAAAACTAATTTGTTAAATCTCCATAAATAGAAACCAGATAACAAAACTTATATTAATTAACCTTGTGGCAGTGTGTTCAGCTAATATGTTCCACTGAACATCGGTGTCTGAAACAAATAAATCAAAATTCTCTTTTTTAAATGAAATCATGTACAGAGATCTGAAATGGATAAATAATTGCAATCATAGTGTAAAATTCATTAAATTTAAAATTTTTAATGTTTGTTTTTTATTATTTACACATTATAGTACTGAAATGTACTTAAGTCTGGAAGAAAACGTAGTTAAGTACTTTTGCATTGAAGAACATTATATTTAGTGAGGGGCTGCCATTTTACTGAAATAAAAAAGAAAATTGAATTAATTTGTGAATTTCTGTTTTCATTATTTATTTCTTTTTTGCCATATTGACCTTTTATTTTCGATAGTATATAATTGAATTAAGTGATATAACATGTATTATGGCTTCACTTTATATTTCTTTTTCATTTTAAGATTAACAGATCAATCACATAATATATTCTAAAAGAGAGTGAAGTGAATCAAAATATGTAAGTAAATTTACATGTTTAACATGTATTCAGGAGAGGACATTGTTGTCCTTATTAAATAAAACTTAATATTATAATAATAGGCTTAATGATATATAATGGTAAATATTTACTGGAGATATGCCTACAGCTTGAGTTTAAATTTGATTTTTTTTTTTTCATTTTCCAATTGCACATAGAATTATTTAGTAGTTAGCTTATAGCCAATTCAATCATCCAACAATGAACAATAAATGTGTATCTAGCTATTCTTAAATATAAAATAAAATAAGAATTTAAAAATGGTCAAATTCTCAACATCTATCTCTTAACATCTATCAATTAGAATACTAGTAATATCTTTTTTGTTTACTATAGAAAAGAGTGTTTATAAAGAGGACTTTATCCTGCAATAGAATATGTAAAAGTTGTTTTACTTTTTTTTTGGCTGTGTATCACTGAAAGTATTTTAAGACCGAAAACCGCTTGTTTACGCATTAAAAAAAGTTTACAATTTCGACTGCAATAGCGTGCAAACCGTATACGTTACAGTTACGCTTTTTTTTTCTTTCTCTCCGACATTTTTCTATCTTTTTGTACGTCTAAAAATTTTTTCTGTGCGATGAAAATTAGATTTTTTATAGCAATTTTTGTAAAGTACATTATTAAAATTTTGTAATTTTTTTTATCTTTCTAGATTTTATCAACCGATAAAAAAAATATACGGAGAAAACAATTATTTTCGCCGCTAAACGTAATTACGTTTCTAACGAACTTTTCTGTTGATGTGTTTGATTTTGAGGTTTCGTATTCCCCATTACCTGTAAGTATTCAACATTCATCATCATCATCTCCCACTAATATATAATAATTGCTTGTAATTCCTTTGGGTTATTTATTTTATTTTATTTACTGTTTTTATACATTTCATTGTAGATAAGTTTTTATTCATTTGATAGCATACTTTGCTATTATGGTTTGCTATGTAATAATGCATAATTTAGCTCACTCTTACCCTCATGATATTCCAATAATGTAGTAATTATTTTTTACATGCATAACTTAGAATTTACTACGTTTTTATTCATTTCATTGTAGATAACTTTTTATTCATTTTATAGCATACTTTGCAGATAACTTATTATTCATTTGATAGCATACTTTGCTATTATGGTTTTCTATGTAATAATGCATAATTTAGCTCACTCTTACCCTCATGATATTCCAATAATGTAGTAATTATTTTTTACATGCATAACTTAGAATTTACTACATTTTTATTCGTTTCATTATAGATAACTTTTTATTTATTTGATAGCATACTTTGCTATTATGGTTTGCTATGTAATAATGCATAATTTAGCTCACTCTTACCCTCATGATATTCCAATAATGTAGTAATTATTTTTTACATGCATAACTTAGAATTTACTACGTTTTTATTCATTTCATTGTAGATAACTTTTTATTCATTTTATAGCATACTTTGCAGATAACTTTTTATTCATTTGATAGCATACTTTGCTATTATGGTTTGCTATGTAATAATGCATAATTTAGCTCACTCTTACCCTCATGATATTCCAATAATGTAGTAATTATTTTTTACATGCATAACTTAGAATTTACTACATTTTTATTCGTTTCATTATAGATAACTTTTTATTCATTTGATGGCATACTTTGCTATTATGATTTCCTATGTAATAATGCATAATTCAGCTCACCCTTACCAGTTGCTCCACATCATCATCATCAGTTATTTTGAAATTGATTTTGCTCATGCATTTATATTTTCAACAATTTGCAAACTGTCTTCAAACTATCCACTCTGTTCTGTGAAACTAACAAGGTGAAAAAATAAATACCTCACAATGCTGAATCAACAGTCATCATCATCTCCCACTCATATATAATAATTGCTTGTAATTCCTTTTGATTATTTATTTTATTTTATTTACTATGTTGTTATTCATTTTATTTTAGAAACAAATTTTTAAATTATTTATTTGCATATTTGGCAATTATGATTTGCCATGAAATAATGCATAATTTATCTCGCCCCACCCCTGACTTTTTCAATAATATAGTCATTATTTTTTACCCCCATAACTTAGAATTTACTATGTTGTTATTCATTTTATTTTAGAAACAAATTTTTAAATTATTTATTTGCATATTTGGCAATTATGATCTGCCATGAAATAATGCATAATTTATCTGCCCACCCCTGATTTTTCAATAATATAGTCATTATTTTTTACCCCCATAACTTAGAATTTACTAAAGTTATTACTGTTATTTTTTTTGATCCTCACTAAAACCTTGCATTTCTAATAGATATCCCGCATAGAGGGCCTAGAAAAACAACTGCTTGCAAAAATAGAACATATAGAGTGTCAAGCAGAAAAAGAAATTGAAATGGTCACCTTTTGCCACATTACACCAACAATCTGTAACTCAGGTAGGTCATGTTATATATTATTTTTTTCTGCATTTTATGACGAATGTGATGAAGCTGTCTATGAAATTGTCATTTTAGGCTATATCTTTCAAAATTGAGAGTTTGTGAACCAATGTAAAAATAAAGATATTTAAAAATGTGAAAAATCTCCTTTCTTTAATTATTTTTTTGTGGTAATGACTATTTTATCAGCTTCATTACATTCTTTCATATTTGCACTTTCTAAAAATGTATATATATTTGTTATTTATTGTAATAAATTAGACATTTCATTTAAAATTGTATGTCCTGTAATTTTTTCTGTGAATTCAAAATGGCCGTTCAGGTCTCTAGGGGTTTAATGTATCACAATGCTCCTGTTTATTGAATCATTGTAGTGGCTGTTAAATATCCCAAGAAACATAACATTGTATTTTGAATTGCATTTTTACAAGAAAAATTGTATTGTAGTATGGCATGTCTAATATTTGAATAATGCTTTATCCATAATCAAGAGAAAATTTAATAATAAGAAATTACCCATATGTTGCTTAATCGATAAAAAAGGGTTTGGTTTTCTGAATAATATTTGTGATATGCAAATTATAACTGAGACATTCAATCAACATTTAAAAATTGACAAATATTTTTAATTATAAAGACAAATTTTGTAGTTACTTATATCATAATTTTTAGGAATAATTTATAACTAACTGATTATTTTTTGTAATATTTAATTTTAATCTTTTCCTGATTTTAGTTGTAATTATATGTTGGACTATTGCTGTCTTCTAATTCAAATGCTATTAGAAAAATTCAAACTCGTTAAAATTTTCAAATACATAAAAAAAACTAATCACTAATATGAACACAGATTAGTTTATACTAACTTTTGTATCATTACCATCCCTTAAATGTATTTAATTAAACATGTGAAATAAAATTGAAATTTTTCTAACCATATTAAAAAAATTAAATTACAAGATAAAAATAGTTTAGTGTATAATTAATCTGTTTTATTTTCGGGCATTCAAAACATTAGATTAATATCTTATTATTACATTAATAGTTGATAATGATTTTTGTTAAATGTTATTGTAAATGGCCGTATAATATAGACTTGATATTATTTTAAAATTTACCCTGTTATTATATATATTTTAAAAGTCATGCACTTAATAAGCTAAATTCAAGTTTGTCAAATAAAATATAGTACAATTAATTAAAAGTTTTAACATTTTTGTTTACCATATATTTTCTGCTGGATAATACTTTTAATAGAATTTTATAATTTTTTAGTCGAATGCTTTGGTTAAATTCATGAAGAAATAATAACTACAATGTTTGTTTCAATTTAAGTGATAATCAAAATATGTCAATACAAAATATTTAATATTTTTTTGGCAAAATTAAAAAAAAAAACTAGTTTTATATATACCCAAGATTAGAAAGTACCACATTGCTAATTTTTGGAACATTAAAATCACTCATTTTAAAAATAAATATTTTAAACTCATTTTCAAAAACACTGTAATTGTGAAATATTTATTATTAATACTTAATGAAATCTACATGTTTGGCAATCACTCATAAAGAAATTGGCTATTCTAACTTGACAAAAAGATTTTGACACAATATTTTCGATGTAAATGAATCTGCCTTTTCACATGAAAATATTTTTAGAAAGATTGTTTGATTCAACTTATAATAACTGATTATTGATTTTCCAATGCATTTTCATAATTTTACAGACTATACTAATATGATTTTTTTCCATAATTGTTATGATATGATGACAAAGAATCCATATCTGACTTCCACCCCAAATAACCATAATAAAAGAAAAATTAAAGAGGCAATTTTAATAAATAGAAATAAAATGAATATAATTAATATACAAGCTGCTAACATTAAAATTCATGATTCATGGGATTTAAGTTGATGATGCTTGCTTTCATTACGTTTTTTTTTTTAGTTTAACAGCAGTTGAGAAGGATTAAGGAATGAACCAAAAGTATTTCTGTGGATTGAAAAGACTGTACATAATAGTTAATTATTGCTATATTTATTATTTTTATTGTTATTACAATAGTTTTTTAATTATTGGACATTTTATTTGTATTATATGTATATGCCATACAGTTCAACTTTTTTATTTATTCATTTTTTTTCCCATCTAATTATTTTAATGCTTCAAAATTCACACACTGAGCTTTTGTTTTATAAAGAATTCTAATTTTTGCTCTATTATAAAATTATACTCTGGACAAAATATTTCTTAATTCTGATTTCAGTGAGTGATTGAATAATTTCATTTTTAAATTTCCATTGTTATGATAAATTTTCTTTGTTTTTAATTTTCTTAGTCATCATCCATGAATTATGTTTCTAAATATTTAAAAGCACTATTTTAATCTAATCCTTTAAATCAACATATATAATGCCCCCTCCATTTAATTACATAAATAATCAAATTTCATTTCATTTCAAATTTATTAAAAAATTATAATACTCAGGTTTGATTAACTGCAAGTATCTAGACACTTTTAAAAAAAATTTAATGAATTGAAATCAGAATAAATTATATTGCTTTATATAGTAAAGAAGTATTAAATCTATTTCTACTTTAAATATCCACTCTATATTATCTCTAAATAATTACATCCCTCTTAAAGTTCAACTCTAACTTTTATATTATTGTTAATTGCATTTAAAATAACATGTATTCTATGATATCTGCTACATTGCAGACATGAGTGTTCTGTTAACTGAAAAAACAAACACTTTGATCCCTCTTTGAGGCCTTAAAGAAATGAGCAGGGGAAATTTCTAACATCCACTCATTTTATTGTTCACCAATATGCATTAACCAGCAGCTTTTTCCCTATAATTTTAGGATCAAAAAACAACAATCTTTCTTCTTTGTTATCTGATAGTTTTAAATAAAATATCAATTGAGTTTTATTGGAAATAAAATGAATGTCTGTGTATAGTCTCATTTCTTTAAGGTAGATATTTACAATCATGTTAGACAAAACAAAACTATGGTCCTTAATCTGAATTACTAGTTAAGGTAGGTTTGAGCATTGCAGGCAGAAGGTAATAAGAATTTCTCAGACAAAGACGAATGCTCTCATTAGATGATAATCTTTCATTCAAGTACTTATAACTACAGATTACTTTTAAGTAAATAAAAATTACAAAGCTACAACTCTTTATTATTAAATGATGAAACATTATGAAGTTAGAAGAAAAGGTGAAGAGACAACTGAATTAAAAATGGAAATCTTTACTAACGGTTTTCTAAAAAGTAAGAGTGGTGTTCATCATAAATAAAAAGTGGAAGAACAATAGTAGGGGTTGATGTATAACAAATATACTAATGGGATTAGTTATTCAACTTAATATAAGTTACCAAATGAAGATAATTCAGGTTTTTGTCCCAACAAATTCTCATTGTGAAAAGTAGAAAATTTGTATATGGATCCACAGATGTATAGAGTACACAGAAAAAAATAAATTATGAATTTATTTTTTTAAAAATTATAAGTAAAAATGAACATGGAAACATCCAAATAAAGGTACAGGTAGATTATATTTTGACAAACAGAAAATGTCTTTTTTTCTTAATAGATTCAACACAGAAAGAAAACATTAATTAGTGAGATATGTGTTGAAACAAAACTAACTAAATAAAAAGTATTAAGATAGTGGTATTCATAATTGATATTCCTAATTTTTAGAAACACTAGAATAAATTTAAATTAGAACTTGACAATATTTTAAAATATTAACAGACTTTGAGAATGGTTCAGAATTGACTGAAATCAATAAGATAACTGATAATCTATTAATAATTGTACAAAAGATAGCTAAAGCAAAAAAGCATCGATTTATTGGTAAATTTTCTACTGGGACAAAAGAATATATATAAAAAAAGATGGAATATGAAAAAATTTAAATATGATCCATTAAGAAAAATTGTATATCTAGTTTCATAAAATGAAATGAAAAAGTTAATAATATAAATATTCTTGTGAATTGGCAAAAAAAAAAAACTATAAAAAAGAATAAAAGTCTATCCATTAAAAAAACTGATTATCAAGAGTTTCACAAAATGATATAACAAATTATATAATATAAATAAATATACTTGTGAATTAGCAAAAATAAAAAACTATAGAAAAGAATAAAAGTCACAAAATTGTGAACAACATCTTGGTACAGGAAGAAGTTATTTATGCAATAAAAAGAAAAGAAAAAAATATTACTAAAAAAAAAAAAAGAAGATATCATGAAATGTGTGGAAGAGTTCTATAAAGAATAATGTAGTAATAAAAAAAACAATAACAAAATATCGCCTAGAGTTATTTCATCTTCAGAATTATCAGCATTTTAAGTGAAAAAAAGAAACATGCAATTAAATCTATAAAAAAGAAAAAAGCTCCAGAAAATTATGGAATTATAATTGATATCTTAAAAGAAACAGGTAAGCCAAGTTATGTAACAAGTGTCTAAATGATAAAGATGTGCAAAGTTATATAAAAAATGCAGTATTAGTATTGATATTTAAGAAGATGATAAAGAAAACATTGAAAATTACATGCCTATCAGTCTTTTATCAGTTTTATACAAAACCTTTACCAATATAATTACAACTAAATGACAGGTGGGATTTCAGTGTTTTAGGACAGTACAACACATCTAGGTATTGAAAAAAAGGTATAAAAAAAGCCAATGAATATCAATTGCCATTATTCTATAGATTCATACATAAAGAAAAGATGTTTCATTCTAGAAGCATTTCTGTGATGATTAAATATTGAATGATTAAAATTTAGTGAAAATATTGTTATATTCTGAAGAATATTTATCAAAATGTAATAATGAAGATTAGGTTATATGGTGATAGTAAGAAATTTAACATTGAAAAAAGTGTCTGCCAGGGTGAGTCTATATTTTCAAAACTTTTTATAACTGTTTTGATATTATTTGGTCCTCTAAGTTTTGCAAATGATGTAGTGGTTTTATAAATGGTGCTTCAGATGATTCAGAAAGTATTAAAATATTTATCAGAAGAAAATAAGAAAGCAGGACTAAAGACAAATGCTTAAAAAAAAACTGCAGTTATGGTTAATTGAATTTTATCAAAAGAAGAAAATAAAGATTGATAAAGATGAATTAGAAGTTAACAACTATAAATACCTTGGTGAAATTATTAATACAGATAGAAACATAATGGCTGAATTAACTTAAAAATTAAAAGGACAAATATCTATATTTTTGAAAAGAAACTGGATGTGTTTTACCATTTCTTACTTGTAAATTTGAGACTTGGATGATTAACAAGAGCAATTCAGAAACTTCAGACTAGTCAGTGAAATATAGAAAGATATATATTAGGAATAACAAAAAGATATCAAAAATAAACTACATGGGTGGAGAACAAACAGGTATCACTGACATCATTGAAAAATTTAAGCAAATTAATGGTGCTGGACAGGCATATTTCTAGAAGAGACAATAAAAGGATAGCTGAAATTTTATGCTGAATCCAAAAGAATTTGAAAAACTTAGTAAGAGACAACATGTGACATATATGAATGAAATAAGGATGTCTACTGATGTGTCTTGGAGAAGGGAGTTTAAAGATCAGAGAAACAGGATTATATTAGAGATCTTTATCCTGTAGTGGAATAATAATAGTTGATATATATATATATATATATATATATATATATATATATATATATATATATATATATATATATATATATATATATATATATATATATTGTCATATGTTACAGAAGTTACTGACTATTAAAAAAAGTGGAAGTATTTACAGATTACTGTGTTTTGAGTAATAAAACAATAAAGAAAATATTTTTTTTTGTATTTATTCTATATTTTGCATTACATTATTTATCAGTTTGAACATAATATTCTTAAACAAGATAAAGAATCATTTATATTATTTATTCAAATAATATTTATTTTACAAAGCGCAGACGTATTGAAATTAAACTGAGAGAGTGCAAACCTCTCAAGTGCTTAGCCAATCAGATCGCAAATACTGAAACAGAGAATTTAACAAGAAAAGAGTGGTTCCACTCTCTTCTTTACTTGTCTTTCTATATATCCAAGCCAGTCCAAAGTACTTAGATCTGAAAGCGTGAATCTTAAATATCTTCACACTCAACTCACTGAGTTCTAATTATAAACATACAGCATGAAATCTTTTGATTTACTACACAGTAGTATTTTTTCAACCAAAAAATACTGCAATACCATATGCTATTCTTATATGTGCAACCTGTTAAAATGGCGCATGTAATTTGAATCAATATATTATTCTGAATAGGTAACATTCCACTGATATGCAAATAACTTATTACTTACTCCCACAGTTAAAATTTAGTAATGGATTTAAGAAAAACTAATTTAAAAAAAGTTAAAGGAAATACATATGCATTACAAGCTTCAAATATAAATAGATATGTTTAAGTGCCTAGGCTAGCATGGACTGATGCAGTAATAGATTCTGGAGCTCAAACCCCATGGATAGTAGCCCAGATTTCTTATTGCTGATTCTCAAATTCTTTTATGAATATCTAAGCAATAAACCATTCGATTTTTTTATATGTGCATATATATGCAGAGATTTTAATATCAAATATTGTATTAAAATAAAATCTAAAATTAAAATTTAAACATGCATTTAAATTGAAAAAAAAAAATTAAAAATGTAAAAAGTAATGCAAACTAAAATAGAAGAAAAAACTGCATTAAATTAAAACGTGTCAAAATATTTCTGTTTCCAAATGAATTTTAAAAAAAACTTAGAATAGTTTTAAAAGTAAATACAAATTAGTCATCTAAATGATTAATAAATAATTCAGAAAAAGAAAAATATTATTTTAAAAAAAATTGCTAAAAACAAAAAAAAAAAAAAAAGTATCTTTCTTCCTCAAATATAAATAATTCAGTTTTATCAGAAGAATTTCTAAAACTTGTGTATAAATCAATAAAATAATTAAAGTAACTGAAATAATGTGATATTAAATAATTTTAACATGCATTTAATTAATTCAACATACTAAAAACTATGATTGAAATAAAGGTATATGAATCATTATTAAAACTTTTTGTATAAATTATAATACCATAATCATTGTTACATTTGAAGTATACCTCATTATATGCATTTAGTCTCATTATTTCAGTCTTTGAACCAAAAATAAAAAAGACAGCAATTTTTCATAAATAAATTCAAGAAATGTTTTATATATATATATATAATATTTTTGTTAAAATAATGTCTTATACAATTTTATAGACTAAAATTTTTTGGAAAGACAGATTCTGTATTAAAGATAGCATTGAAAATTACTTTATATTGGTGTTTAACAGGGGAATTAGAAATAAATGTAAGATATAATATGTTATTAGCATTTAATATTGATATTGATAATTATATAAAATGGTTTTGATTTTGGTATAGTAGTTCATTTTTTGTTGATAAACTTAGATTATATTAGAAAACATCTCATTTATTGTACTGTAAATACACAATATTTTTCAACATACACATATAACGCAGACACTATTCTTATGCATATAGAGTGTATATATAAATTAAAATATAAACAAAATTTAAGAAAGTTATAATATAGTTATTAATTTATAAACAGTGGGATTTGAACTAAGAATTTTTCAATCTATTCATCCTTCATTCTATCTCAAGCAACTGATACACATAACCATACACATGCAAAAGAAGATGTATGATTGCCTTTGTACAGAATCAGCACTCATCATCTCCCACACATGTATACAATCAATGCTCAGGTTATATTAAGATAGAAATTCTTCAAACTTTAGCAGGCAGGCTTTAGTCTTTTTAGTTTTCCAACCAACTACACCATTAAAAAACTAATGATGGTATGCTCAACACCCTTGTTTGTTTTGATATTATAATCTATCCCTCATATTATTGGACTTCACATATTCATATTAATAGAAGGATTGGCTGAACTTACACTAAAATGTAAACTATTTCCCAAGTAATATCTAATTCTAAGGCAGTATATAATTTGCTTGTATTGAATGCTTTTTATATAAATTATGTGAATAAAAAGATTTGATATGAAACTTTCAGTTTAAGCAAATTAGATATTATCTTACAATTATATATTGCTTGGGAAATAGATTACATCTTACTATAAGTACAGCCCACCCTCTCCTATTAATATATATAAAAATACATAATGTCCAAAAATGAGGTGTTGGATTGACAAAATGTCGATATAGGTAAGACTATAATATCAAATCCAACTTGAGCATTCCATCATTGGTTTTTCAATAAAATGGAAAGTTGATAGTTGGAAGAGTAAGATTGAAGCCTGACTGAATTGATATCTTAATATAAACAGAGCATTGATTGTATATATGTGTAAGAAATTATGATCTGGCCTGAGTGATGAGTGCTGGTTCTGCACAAATTACATCTAGTGGGGATCATTTATCTTTTTCACATTTGTGTGATCTTGTGTAACAGTTGCATGAAATAAAGTGGAGGATGAATTGACTGATAAATTCTGAATTCGAATCCCCCTCTTTATATATATATATATATATATATATATATATTCGAAGAGGGGGATATATATATATATATATATATATATATATATCATTCTGCATAATAAAATTATATACTGCCTTAGAATTGCATAGTTATTAATTATAAATTGAGGGAGCAAATTTACATATATATTTATTGTATGTGTATTCACTCATTCACATTCTATCACAAAATAAAAGTAACAAGGGGCTTATAATACTTGTATTTTAACTTTTTTTAATAAAATAAAAATTGAATACTCAGATTTTTACCATAATTAAACAGGTTTTGAACAATATCCTTTTATTTTCAATAACACTTTTTTTTTATTTCCAAGGAAACATAATAGCAATTTTATCAGAAAATATCAACTTCAAAACCTATACAGTTACTCTTACATCTAGATTTTCAGTTAAACACTTTAAACTTTAAATTTTCTGAAGCAAGAGAGCATTTTACAATCTTTTTTTTTTTTTTGCTACCAGGTAAATGGATAATTCTATCAATAAAAAAAAAGATACTTTACAAATTTTCTGAAATTTCATAAATTTTTTAGTGTTATGCTTAAAAATATATATATTATGTGAAATGTACATTTATTGTTAAAAGGAGGTTGCCATGATAACTGTTTGAGATTGTTGAATGATATTGGGGCTGTCTAAATAAATCTAAAAGATATGTGCTTTCAATGTAATCCAAAAAAAAGTTATGATTAAATGTGATTGTGTATGTTGTTCCAAGAAGGAAAAATAGTTGTTAGTATATTATAAAGTTTATTAAATTCATGAATTTTAATGTCATTATTTTTTGTTTATTTAAATATATATATATATTATTTATTTACTTATTTTTGGACAGTATATAATTAAAGAAGTCCACATTGATACAATGCTTATCTTGGCTTCAGTACGTGTATGTATGTATGAGTGTATATATACATGCATCCAAATATATGTAATATTTTCAATACATGTGCCAAAATATACTTCAAGATATTTACCAAAGTTAGTTCATCAAATTATATACAAATTAATAAAAGAAATTAATAACTAGTAATTCATATATACATAGTAAATTATCATTGAATAATATTTTACAGCAGAAGTAGAAACTATTCATGTGAACATGAAAGAGTATCAACCCCCCATACTTGGAAATGGTGATCTATAATATTCAAACTAACAAAACTATTGAAAATAACATACTTTCATATATATTACAATTTAAAGAAGTATGCCAGGAATTGATCTTCATGAAGCCAGTTTATATCTATTGTAACCTTACGATTAAGCATCCATGAACCAAAATTGTAAATTTTAATCAACTGGCATGGTCTAATGGCTATTAATTTTATTGGATGAGAGTAGGGAAACTTAATAAATAAATCTCTCTATGATAGTAAATAATCAGACAGTTTAACATATATGTTAACTTTCTAGCAGATTGTGTGCAGGCATGCTCACATACGATATGGCAAATAAATTAGCCTCAATATTCATGATATAACAATCTAACATTATTTTAAATAAAACCATACAACTACTTTAATATTTTTATTGTTAAATAATAGTAAATAAATAAACTTAAGATTAGAATTATTTTACACTAAACAATACAATTAATCACTAAATATTTTTTTATTACTGTATTCTAAATATTAGTAAAGAGTTCAATTAGTTATAATCAAGGTTAAAAGGTGGAGATTTGTTAATTTTAGGCAAACATCTAATAATAATAATAACTACCTTAATAGAATACTCTTATCATGTTACAATTATAGTGTTTAAGACTTCTTCTTTCAGGATTCATATTATAAGCTTAGATATCTTAAAACTTTAAATACTAGCTCAAGTTTCAATATTTTAACTGTATCTCAGTTTCATATTATACTGAACATAAAATGATAAATATATTCCAAAGTGCTCAAGTTGAAATAAAACATTTTATAACTTTATTCTTGATATCTTATGCTTTAATCAAATATGAAAAGCAAATACACAAACCTGAGTATATCAATAATTAAGTAAACAATAATTATCATACAAACCATTTTTTAAAGCATTTAAATTTTCTTCATGTATAAATATTTTATTTATTCGGCACATAAATATATCTAAGTCTATAATCTTATAATAAACTAACTTATAATAATAGCATCAGATGAAGTAATACAGCAGATAGAATATGCTCCTCAAAGCATTACAAAAATATACTTAAAATAAATAGGAACTAATGAAGCATATGTATTATTACAATGCTGATGAAATGGCATTAAAATGTACTCTTTTTAAAACAATGAATACTAAAATTTTACTATTATGAGATTTTCTGGTTAATAAATGCAATAGTTATGGCTATGAAAAAGGAAATGAATTTTAATAGTAACAAAAGTATTTATTTACAATATGAGATTTAGTACAATAGATATTTAAATAAATAGTGATTTTAATTTAACTAATTAACATAAAGTATTTGTACAATTTTGCCATCACTTATTCCCCCTTAAGTATTGCTACAAATTATAAAATTAACTTTTGCATTATTTATTAGGTTCTCACAATTATCATCCAATACATTTTTCCAACTATCTTGCATTAAGGATGAAACAACAAAGATATATGTCAATATTAGCCACTAGTGTGATGTTAACTTCCTCATGATATCAACTGTGTCTCAAACCAGCATGATAAAGGATTTGTTCTTATATTATAAAATAGCATATTGTAGAAATTATAAGTACACCTTTATGATACTATTAATAACTATAGGTGAGGAAATAGATATAAGATACACATTATAATTCAAAACTACTTAAAATACTAAATTGAAGTAAGGAGCAAATAATCTGAAAATAAATAAGTCTTGAAAATGCCTTTAAATATTCAATAATACATTTAAACATTGCAATATTGATAAAAAATAATACATGAATAAGCACCCATTATCTATGTGCAGGCAGTGTGGAAATATTAACAAGTTATAATCTTTCTTACATGGAAGGGCAGAATATATGCATTAGCAAAAGAAAAGGTAGCAATACCAATTGCTGAATTAACAGCTGACTTCAAGCAGGGTATCATTAAATAATTAAGCAAGGCATAAATATAATAATAGCAATAATATATAAATAGTCATTTGCATACACTCTCATATGTATAATGAAACATTTATCTAATTAATTAATGTGCATGAACTCACAAAACATGATGGTATAACAAAATTACATATAATTTGTATGTTATTTAAATTATTATTCATTGACCTTAAGATACTCTACACCTTCACATATATTAAGTATAAAGTCTGTTTTATCCAGTACAACAATTTCATATATCAAATACCAAATCAAAAGAACTCTCAATAATTATTAAAATAAAATATTTACCTGGATATATATTTTTAAAACACCCTTTTACATATATTTTCTGTTACCAAACCCTTGTGCAGCAAATACTCAGAAATATGCCCCCAAAAGCATAAAAAATATTAAAGAAATATATAAAAATTATAATTTCCTAATACCAAAAACAAATTTTAAATCTTTAAAATACATTTATAAAAGCTAGAGTTGTTTACCTATTAAATTAACAAATGATTTAATGTTCTCCCCATAATAAGAATTAATCCCCTTTTAACAAAGAATCTACTTTGTTGTCTTCTTATCTAAATATTATGACAGTTTTTTATTATGGTTATAAAAAAACCATATACACATACCACAGTTCACATTGGGAATTTCTTAAATATTGTCTGTGGCTACAATACACTTATTAACATATATGTATTAGTGAAGTCAGGAGCAGATTAATGAATAGCGAAACAATTGTCATAAATTTTTTCATTACTTAATTAGTGTTTAATTATAAAATGAATTTGAACTACTTTAACTTTAGTTGAGTGGCAAAAATAAATCAACAATCAAGAAATACATTATTTCTGAATACTTGATTAATAATAATATCTTTTATTGACATCAGCTGAACGATAAAAAATATCAATAGTCTCTTTTTTTAAAGGTTTTTTTTTGTTAAAAAAAATCAACTTTAATAACTTTTTCTCTGTTAGATTTATATAAAGCATTCTGAAAATATCACATTTCTTCTTGTTTTTAAAATTGGTTGAAACTTGAAAATAATTCATCTTTTACTTTCTTTCAATTAAAACAAAAGAAATATACAGCTTTAAAATTTTATTCCTAATGAGAAAACTGCAAGCCTTTTACTAATGATATTCAATATAACTTATTTGTTAAAGATACAATTACTTATATATGTGTGGGAGATGATAATCTGGACCAACTGATGAGCGCTAGTTCAGCACAAACGAATATTGCTGATTATTTATCTTTTCTACATGTGTGTGGTCATGTGTATCTGTAGTATCAGATAGTGTGGATAGTTGAAGGTTGCTTGAAAGTCTGAGTTCAAATCTCTTATAATTACTGAAGTCTTAATGAATACATTAATTGCTAGTTAGATTTGATGTTACTTTCAAAGTATATATAGGGTAAATTTTAGAATTAATGAGTAATAATCAAAAGTCGAAATCAATTAATAATTTTATGATAAGGTAAAATGCATATTAAACTCCTAATGTTCTATCAGCTTCCAATAATTTTTCAGTTCCAATGACTTTATCATTTTTTTAAAATAATGTGAAATTAGCATTCTTTCATGACTATCATTAAATGCATAGCTTAACACATACTGTAGAAGAGTGATACGAGAATAATTACTACCTTCTCACTCCTTCATTCTGGTAATTTAATTTGAAAAAAATAAAAATGAAAATAAAAGTGAAAATTAATTACTTTTCTTTCCTTCCTTTTTTAAATTTTAATGCCGATTTTTTTTTTTTAATTTCAACACCAACTTATTTTTTAAAACTTCTTTTATACACTTGCACATGTGGATAACTTTTGCCACAATATTCTCCAATTGAATTTAAAATACAGGAGGTAGGACATTTTACACTAGCATAAAGCTGATCTTTTTAATTAATTAACCTTCACATTTCTAATTAAAGAAACTTTTAAATCATGTTTGTGTAAACTTGTTACATAATCATCTTTCAAGAAAGTTATTTAACTTAATAAAATAATACATTTATTTGAAAACACACTTCATTAATTAAATGCCATTTTATTTAAAATATTTATTACTTTCATTTTATTAAAAGTTCTTTCTTAATATTATTATAATTAATGTTATTTAATACTGTTATATTATTTTCATTCTTAAAATAATTAATACTTTATATGTTTATTAATTCTCAATCTTATTTTATATAGATGCATTTAAACCTCACATACACTTATTTCAGAAAATAATTACCTACTTTTAAATATAATAATTCAATAAAATTAAATTAAACTAGCTAACAACTTTATTAAATCTGAAGCTCTATTTTTACTCTAAACCTATCTAAATAATTAACACCTTATTAAATATTATTTTAAAGGCATTTTATTGTCAGATAAAGTATAGACAAAATTTTAACAGATTTAATAAGCTATAATTGGCAAATATATAAATTTATTTAGTATAACTACTTTAAAACAGCAGACACTAAGCTAATATTTACTTTAGGTTAGACTGTTAAATTAAAATTCTATGCATCTACCAATAAACTCAATAATATTTTTAAATGATTGTTAACAAGCATATTTAATAAATTGTCTTATTGGCAATTGGCACATTAAACTGATACCTGCATAATTTAATTAAAACAATGTTAACTGATAACAAGTTAGTTTTATTTAAGGAAAAAAAATTTTTTTTAATTATTATTATTCATTATATTTAAACCATTAGGGGGCTTAAAAATATTGTTACAATATATTGTACCATATTGGTATACTCTGACCAAATGTCATCTTACCTATATATTATAATTTATTTTTTTTGCATTTGGATTTTAAATCATTATTCTATGTAATTATTAATTGGAAGAGCCAATAGACATCTTCCTAATTTGACTCTATGCATACATTACATGTGATAAGATTTAAAATGATGTTTTGTCTATTTTTTTTTAAGTTTTATTATCAAAAATTGTAGAATATAAAGCAAGTTGTGATTTTTTTTTATCTTTTGAAAATAATACAATGTAAACTTCCTCAAAAGTTAAAAAACAATTTAAGATTCCAAAAGAAAGGCATATATATGTTAGCTTTTAACAAAATAGCAATACATATATATTGCAACCAGTTGGCTATATAGCTACATTAAAAATAATTAGATAAGTTGTCAGCATGTTCCTCAGGTTTAGTTGAGTTATTTAATTAATCGGGAAAATAAAATTTAATTTTTCCATGCATATTTTTATAATAACAATGTGTCTTCAATTAACTAAATATTTTAAGTCCCAATCTGATAGTATGAAAATTCTCAAACATTAAATTTGTTAAATAATAATATGATTTTAATATGAGAATGTTTTAATAAGTTATAAATGATCGGAGAAAGGAATAAAACTATAAAAAAATGTAAACAAGTTTTTTTAACTCTCTCTTCAGGAACTATAGTTAATTAGTAGTTTTAATTTAAAATATGAAAATATACTAAGAGAAAAATACTTTTCTCTTTTTTGTAAATTATTTAATGGATATTAATTTTAATCTTAAAAGAGAGAAAGTTTTACTTTTAATAATATTTTTAAAAAAATAATAATAACATTTTAATACTTTTAGTAAATTTTATATTTAGAGTTGTTTTTTTCTTATTTTCTTTATCTCTCTTCAATGCAAAACTCTCCATACAGAAAAGTCATTCAGTGCAAGCCAGAATAATCAATGGATGCCAGAAGGCCTGTGCATAAAATCCCCATCCAGTGCCTACTCATCCAATATCCCCAGACCAGTTTCTGGCTTGAGACCTTCATCAGTGAGAAGCCTTGGATCTGGGAGCACTGCACCTACATCTTAGGATCTAATGCAACCCTCTAGTAGCCACCTTTTATCTCTATTTAACTACAAAACGATGAGTCTTAAATTGAAAACACTATATTTTCAATTCAAGCTCATTAGCTTATATAGCCATATAGGTCTGAACTCAGTTCAGTACCTATACATTTTGGTGACTGGTTCTTTAATAACCACAATCACCACTATCCTATTAGGAAGGATTGGTTTTAAACCAATAAACATTACATGATCACCATTACTTATGCTTGCTTATAACTTATTAAAACAGGCAAAACTCTCTATACATATTGCCACAGTGCAAGCCAGAGTAATCATTGGATGCCAGATGGTTTGTGCATAAAATCCCCATCTAGTGCCTACTCATCCAATATTCGCAGACTAGTTTTGCCTCCATCAGTGAGGAACCTTGGATTGATTACTTTGGCTTGCACTGAGTGCCAATGCATATAGAGAGTTTTGCCTGCTTTAATTTCTTTGATGATATAGGTGTTTAATAAATATGATTTGTATAAAATGTTTAATCATTGCAAATTCATCTTTAGACTTTTATTCTTTTCTTGCTTTTTTCATCTTCTGAAGTCAGAATGGCCTTCGTCATTTATGAATGTTTGTTAATAATGATGATGAATTTAATATAAGTGATTTAATTGTAGACTATATAAAATAAAATTTAAAAAAAGATATTACAAACCAAACATAAATAATAGGTAGGTAAAGAAATTGTTTATGTTAAATTGGTAAACGAAATAAATTTAATTAAAAAAATAGTGGGAAAAAAGAAAAAGACTGAAGAAGATAAAGAAGTGTACAAAAAATTAAGAGATTTGGATAATCTCTAGTCTAGTGAATGATTAATAAAAAGTATTAAATATACTATCATTAGTGATTTATGTCAAAGTTGTGAGGGCAGCACCCTTGAAAAATCAATTAAACAGTAGTAATTTACCATTCTTGCTATTAAAAGGTGTGAAGGTTGCCTTGACAGCAGTTAGAAATATTGGTTGCTATATTTACTGTGAATGTTTAGGTGGTTACTGGTTGGAAACTAATATATATATATAAAACAAAATAAATGTCCGCTTATATCAATAATACAATAACGAAACTTAAATATATTCCAAACAGCGGTAAACAATTTATAATACAATATAAATAAAAACTCAATAAAAACTCATAAAGAAATATTTTCGATTATATTCATAATCATTTTCAACTCAACTTTCAAAATGGAATCATCTATTACCAACCGGAAACACATGTCGATTTAAATATCCCACAATTCATTAATCCTAACATTTGCTGACTGTCTGTTTATTATCGTATTTTTATACCTACTAATAAAAACTGCCTCTTTAATTTTTCTTTTTTCATTATTTCTTTATGAGTTTTTATTGAGTTTTTATTTATATTGTATTATAAATTGTTTACCGTTGTTTGGAATATATTTAAGATTCGTTATATATATATATAGTGATTAAATATATGTGTAAGAGATTGTTATTCTGGGCCATCAGATGAGTGCTGCTCAGCATGAAATGTACACCTTTAGGGATCATAAATCTTTTTCATATATCTTTGGGTATATGTTTATGATTACATCTCTCCACAAGATGTTAAAAACAGATAGAAACTAATATCTATCTAACATGAGAGTGGTATAGTGAAAATTACACTACAGAAATATTATTCATTATTGGATAATCTCATCTATATATATATGACTTGTATAATGATTTTTTTCCCTCTTCCCCCAAATTATAGAGAAAGAAAAAAAAATTGAAATATTCATGAAAAAGTGTTAATAGAAATTCTACAATTTCATCATAGTAAAAGCAAAATAATTTTGCACTTTATATTTGGTCTTTCTCATTCCCACTCATGTGATTATACTATATATTTATAATTTGTTTTTTTATAAATCGCTATTAAAAAAGAAAAAATATATATGTATAAAAAAATATAGTTTTTGTTTGATAAAAAAAAAAAAACCCCATCCAAAATGATAGTAAAATTTAATGAAAAATTTATTAGTTATAGTAAAAGAAATCTTTAAATTTAAGGAAGAAAGCAAATAGAGATGGATTATTAAAGAGAGTAATTCTAATCTTTCTCAATTTTTTTTAAAAGCATCATTCCCAATAGGTTTTCTGTCATTAATATTAGAGGTTTATATTATAAAATAGAAGTTTGCTGTCTAGATTACCTAAATACTGTTAATAATAAAATAGATTATATTAGATATATATTTGATATTATCTGCTGGGTATTTATAAATGATTTTCGTAGAAGATTTATGATTTCAAAAAATTTCTTGACAAGCACACATGGTCAGCATAAGTATCAGCTTATAAGTGCTTTTTTTAACAAAATTATTATAATATCATATATTAATATGTCATTAACAAACAAAAATAGTATTAATAGACAATAGTGATATATATAGACATAAAAAGATAATCTAATCTCATATAATGAAGATGATTAAATTTAGCAATTTGACTATGGCTACTAATAATATACACAAAGCTATGCTACATTATTTTTTATATTTTTTATGCCATTTCATTATTTGACCATTTATTTACTAAATGCTAAGTTAGATTATTTTTCCTTTGGTTATGGATACAATTTTCACAATAACTTCACTTAATGCAAAAATAATGCTTTAAAAGCAACATCCCATGGTCATCAACAAATTTTGTAAATATAGTCATTATTGTAAAATAATAAAAACAATTATAAAAATTAAAAAAAAAAAAACAAAGAATGTAAATATTTTTTAAATAGTTTATCTTTATTCATAAATTGCTCAATTTTTGATAGATAACTTTAAAATTAATCTTGGTAACAAATTTTTTGCAATCTTCATATATTCACAATTGGAATGCATATTTTTTTTACTTCTGGATAGTTCATGAGAGCAGTGATCAAGAGATGAACAATTATTTCTTTTACTATAGCAGTGGACTTGATTTGAAAAGATATATCAGATATATAACTTCCCTAATAAAACAAGTGAAAACAAACCTGAAAGTAAACTATTGTGTACTTATTAAAAATGACTGATAAATTTACATATACCTAATTAACAATATATATATATATTGTACCGGTCAAAAAGAAGCCAACACATCAACAAACCCAAACTCAAAGTCGGATTCAAACTCAGGTGGTTCAAACTGAATTCAAACCCAACTCACGAGCTCAGATCAAATCAATGGATGACATATATCGACGGTACATGACTATGCGCCAAGGAACTAGCTCAACGGATGATGATGATTAATGAGACTCCTGATCTAACTCTAATAAAGTATAATAAAATAACTAACAATCTTTATAAGTCAACTCATATATATATGTTCGGGTTGCCAATACAGACAATGAGCATTAATATTAAAATAATTTGAATAAGAAAGAAAGTTTAAAAAAAAAAAAACCCAAATGTGTTAATAAAATATTTAATAATAATTATAATTTTGTTCAACTTTTAGATTGTGATTATATAGATTACCTCTAGTCTTTAAACAGAATTTATATTTACAACAAGAATGGCAGTCCTTATTATATGCCAATACTATTACGCAATATTATATGATAAATATATGTCTATGCCCCCGGCAAGAAAATAAAGGTAGATAAAGGTATTTGGCTATGACTGAAATTATTATTCTGATTCTAAAGGAAAGAATGTGAGATTTATTTTCACATTCGCAAATCAATTCACAAAGAACAAGATACGTATTTAGGGCATAACTTTAATATTTAATAAAAAACTTATTTAATTATAAATAAATATTAATTTGTTCGACTTTAATAAAATCAATTCATCACGATTTACGAGCATGAGAGCGGGCTTTACTGGAACTGAGAAATAAACGGTACTGACGACTTATGAGCTATAAGAATAAATGTGAAAAATAATGGCTTGTCTATGATTTGAGAAAATAGCAGGGCTGCTTGTATTTGACAAGTCTTCAATGCCCTATATGAAGGATCCATAGAACACAGGGAAAACCAGGTCGGGTCGTAGCCTCGAACCTTTGGTGTTCCAAATATAAAACGAGCAAGTGGAGGAAGTGCTTTCTTCCTAGATAATTAAACTAATAGAAATATCACTGAGGACAAGCCTATGAAACAGGAGATGGCTCGCGTCAGCAACGTTCGGAAAATGATGACTTGGTAATCATCGTATTTAAATAATAAAACCCAGTTTATATAAAGAGTGCTCTACGTGATGACCTGATCAAGTTAAATTAAAGTCAAACGTGCTTTAATCAAAAGTATTTAATGCAATTAGAAATTATATTAATTATGCCCTAAATCCCATGCCCTTCCTGAATATTACTAGAAAGTATAAAATTTGAATTAGAATATATATATATTCATTTAATTCCTTTATCAACCTTTTTGTGAAACAATAAATTAATGTGAATAAATAACTATTATAAATTCAGTAAAGTGGCCGGGAGCATAGGTTAAAATTGAGCTAATAATTTGTTGTTATTAGCCATTAATAAAATAGCAAAAATTGTACAAATCATTCAACTCGATAATTAATAGAACTGTATCAAAATAGTTCTAGTGGGTAAGAATTACTGTAAAAATAAATATAATATTATTTAACAAGGCAAATGCAACGAAGGAAATTATTATCGAGTTGAAGTTATTATTGGCATATAATAAAAAAAATAAACAACATTAATAAATCACACAATAAATATATATATATAATATAATAAATGAACCGCCATCGTAAGAAAAGAGAAAGTTAACAAATATTAAATTTAAAGACTAGAGATTAAGATAGAGACTTACTACATAATTTAAAATAACATTAACAAAAAGACAATTTTACAGTAGATAGCTTAAAGATGTTTTAACTTAAAGTTCAGAACTGGCCAGGTTCAAAAGGAAATATATTACCATTTCTTCATGGTTGACTTCTGAGTTTCCACAAGGCAGAGTCCAGTTGGATGAAACGTATGCGCGCATTTTGAAAATTATGTGAATAGCATTTTGATAGATTTCTTTAAGGTTTCGGCAGCTTACGATTGGTATATGAATTTTTATATTGCAGCCACATTGAAGATTTTCAGGGGGCTTAAGGAACCATAGTCAGACTCTTGAAGTTAAGCCCCCCACCATGGTAGAAACACTATTTTACTTCATAATTTAACTGGGCGACTTCTCTAATGAAATATATATAGCTTCTCTTAATGATGAATAATAGCTGCTTGGAAACTTTTCCTGGTCTCTTTATACTGTATCTGATGCCTTTAGGCTAAATCAATCTTACAAAAAATTTACTAGTTGTTGTTAGATACATTCCCTTGATAAGGCTTTCAAACTCATTAACTTGAATTCATTTTCTAATTAGAAAATGAATTTTTAATATCAGAAAATGATTTTAATTAGGACCGTCTAAACATTTTAAAGACTTATCTATTTCTAATTAATAAAAACTTTAACCATTGTTTTGGAAAGAGAAAATCTGAAAGCTTATCGAAAGAATGTAGCTATTAATCACTAAAAATTTAACATATTATTTAAAAGTAAAATAAACATTCCCGACGCAATGAAACTTTCGAACAATTATATATATTTAAACATTTATAAATATGTATACGCACAATCCACGCAGTTATAATATATATAAATTCATGAATAATTCTAACATGAATTTATTAATAGAAATGATTAGTTTAAATCTCAAATGAATTAATTTTAACACACATTTATAATAGTTTTTCTTTAAGGAAACTAGCGTGGACTGAACGCATAAAGCCCCATTGCATCGGAAATTCAAAGTTAGTACAAGGGTTTGAAGTTGGCTACATGTGAAAGATCATGAAGCTAGGATCGAACTTAGATCCGACTGCTTCAATATATATTATAACGATCGAAATGGAAGTGGAGATCGAATCTAACCGCAAACTACATATCTGCTCTACGGGGCGCCATCTAGGCATTTAAATCTAGAAAAATTTATAAAGTAGGCAGATACGCGCTGTTAAGATTCCACTTTATTTAAATATTCCGATCGTTAGCCCAAGTCACTAGCTCAGCGGAGATCAGACATAAAAATCTATATCTTAATTTATATCTTAAATATCAATAAATAAAAGCCACTGCCAGAAATTAACACATAAAAATATTTATTTACGCACATATAAAATAACATTTAAATTTTGAGAAATAAATTCAACATTTTAGATTTTTCTATTAATCTTTTGATTTTACATTTAACTAAGTTTCAATGAGTTTAATATTTTATTTAGATAGTCAAGTATGAATAGACTACATAGATCTGCATTTGAAAAGAAAATATTCTTCCCTGATTTAACCTTAGGCAACAAATTTTGCAATCAACTGGCGCCAATCCATCTGATACATTCATGTATTCAATGTAGCATGATATGACAACACAAAATACTATACTGTCAGGAATGGACATCTGGACAGTAAGTAGAATTAGAGAAGACATTGACTCTCCACCAACAGGAATGTTACATCTGTTGGCAAGTAGAACAATAAACAAAAAACTCCATAGGAATAGACTGCGGTCTTCTGCCGACTTACAAACCCATCCATAGGCAAACAGAAGGTGTGTGGCATATATATGCAATCCTGCCCATAGCGGACCTCATACTACATCTACTAATTACACAAATATATCCAATCCATTGAGCCAATTCAACCACGAAACGAATAACCTAAGATTACCCTCCCTTAATATAACTTTACAAAACTATATAGCCATTCACGCCCGACTTAAATTTAACATTTAGATACGTTCGCACAAATGCATTTTATAAAATTTGTTTTAAAATGTTGAGTACAGATCAGCTGCACAGATTCCACGGTCAAAAACATTCCAAATTAAACACAACCGATCAAAATACAAAGTCATCGATAAACGTCACGTGCATAGGGAATATACAAATCCCATTAGCATTCATCGTAAGATGCTTGCAGTGATATCGTTGACATATATTCTAATCGAATGTGAAAACCACAACATTATCAACCGCTAAATTTCCTCATTTAAAATTTAAACAATAAATAATTTATACAATAAAAAAAAAATGGAAATGATTTTTATCAATCGGAAAACATGTAAAATTAAACATTATTAATTGATTTTAAACTTAAAAGTCAGATAGAAGTTCATAAGCTTGAACGAAAGTTCTTAATTATTTTTCAATTTAGAGTTCATGTCAATATAGCTTACGGTAGAAGAGTCCAGGTTTCTGCTTTTAATTCCCGTGACGCCTCCATTGGAAGATAATGTTCTGGAGATGGCAATAGCTGGTTCAAGGTATCACAGTCTTTTCCTTTTTCTTTTAAATAGAGTGAGGTATGTGCGTCCTACCACTACTCTCAAACACACAACGCTGGAACTGTCAGAAAAAACTGTATTTCCCTTTTTATATTAATCCACATGGATTCAATCAACAAAACGTCACTAATCCATCACTTTCGTTAGGGTCCGAGCCAAGGCTTAGTGCTTCCATTGGTCAAGCTAATTTCTCTTTTCTTCTTATCTATCTTTCATCAGATCATTTTAATTATACAAGAGCCCAAGGCTAGCTTGCTTTTCAAACAATTTATAAACAATCATTTCCATTTACAGATTACATTAATTAATACCTGTTTTTATTTTTAAATCTTATACTTTTTTTTTTTTTATAAAAAAGTACATTCAAATACTTATTTATTTGTTTTTTTTTAAAAAAAATATTTTTAAAGTTTGGCATCTGTGCGAATGTATATACGTTTAACAAACCTTTTAATTTCAGCGTTTAGTTTTTTACTTTTATTTGCGAACTTTTAAGTTTTCATTTTAAATTAATGTAATGACATATTTATATATCGTTACATATCAGTAAACTTCCTCAAAAAACAAAAACATTAAAAAAAAAAAAAAAGGATTTACTTAGTGTTAGTAATTAAGTTACACAAATTGATTATATATGAAAATTTCAAAAGGACAAACTTTTTTTTACAAGACAAAACAGTAATTACACACAAATATAATGATTACACAAAAAAAAGTTGACTGTTGATTCCCTATTACCAGCTAAATTTCTGCCCCCTCCCTTCCAAGTTTCATTTCTCCTACCTTTAACTATTACTTAGGCAAGTTGAACAATTAGATTTTAATTTATACAAGACTTTTTTTTTTTTTTAAAAAATGATTTAGATTTATTATTACGTTTTATTTATTTGTTTTTATTCCTCGAATTTCTCTTTACATATGCGCAATTTTTCTTACTGGCAGTACCTTTAAGACAAAATTTCAAACTGTAACTCCATGTCAATACAACTAATATATTTATACAATTTCAGAAAAAAATTTACGGGCATGATACACTTTTAAAATGCTCAGGGCACTCGTGATTTATTAAAGATAGAAAATTTCATCATCATCAATTCCCCTTCTCAGGGTCAATCTCTGAGGTAAGGCACCACGTTGGGCACCAATTATAACGATCGAAATGGAAGTGGAGATCGAATCTAACCGCAAACTACATATCTGCTCTACGGGGCGCCATCTAGGCATTTAAACCTAGAAAAATTTATAAAGTAGGCAGATACGCACTGTTAAGATTCCACTTTATTTAAATATTCCGATCGTTAGCCCAAGTCACTAGCTCAGCAGAGACGCAGAGATAAAAATCTATATCTTAATTTATATCTTAAATATCAATAAATAAAAGCCACTGCCAGAAATTAACACATAAAAATATTTATTTATGCACATATAAAATAACATTTAAATTTTGAGGAATAAATTCAACATTTTAGATTTTTCTATTAATCTTTTGATTTTACATTTAACTAAGTTTCAATGAGTTTAATATTTTATTTAGATAGTCAAGTATGAATAGACTACATAGATCTGCATTTGAAAAGAAAATATTCTTCCCTGATTTAACCTTAGGCAACAACTTTCGCAATCAACTGGCGCCAATCCATCTGATACATTCATGTATTCAATGTAGCATGATACGACAACACAAAATACTATACTGTCAGGAATGGACATCTGGACAGTAAGTAGAATTAGAGAAGACATTGACTCTCCACCAACAGGAATGTTACATCTGTTGGCAAGTAGAACAATAAACAAAAAACTCCATAGGAATGGACTGCGGTCTTCTGCCGACTTACAAACCCATCAATAGGCAAACAGGTGTGTGGCATATATATGCAATCCTGCCTGTAGCGGACCTCATACTACATCTACTAATTACACAAATATATCCAATCCATTGAGCCAATTCAACCACGAAATGAATAACCTAAGATTACCCTCCCTTAATATAACTTTACAAAACTATATAGCCATTCATGCCCGACTTAAATTTAACATTTAGATACGTTCGCACAAATGCATTTTATAAAATTTGTTTTAAAATGTTGAGTACAGATCAGCTGCACAGATTCCACGGTCAAAAACATTCCAAATTAAACACAACCGATCAAAATACAAAGTCATCGATAAACGTCACTTGCATAGGGAATATACAAATCCCATTAGCATTCATCGTAAGATGCTTGCAGTGATATCGTTGACATATATTCTAATCAAATGTGAAAACCACAACAGTATCAACTGCTAACGAATCTATGCAACGTCTATACCCAACCTTAAATTTCCTCATTTAAAATTTAAACAATAAATAATTTATACAATAAAAAAAAAATGGAAATGATTTTTATCAATTGGAAAACATGTAAAATTAAACATTATTAATTGATTTTAAACTTAAAAGTCAGATAGAAGTTCATAAGCTTGAACAAAAGTTCTTAATTATTTTTCAATTTAGAGTTCATGTCAATATAGCTTATGGTAGAAGAGTCCAGGTTTCTGCTTTTAATTCCCGCGATGCCTCCATTGGAAGATAATGTTCTGGAGATGGCAATAGCTGGTTCAAGGTATCACGTCTTTTCCTTTTTCTTTTAAATAGAGAGTGTGGTATGCGCATCCTACCATAACTCTCAAACACACAATGCTGGAACTGTCAGAAAAAACTGTATTTCCCTTTTTATATTAATCCACACGGATTCAATCAACAAAACGTCACTTATCCATCACTTTCGTTAGGGTCCGAGCCAAGGCTTAGTGCTTCCATTGGTCAAGTTAATTTCACTTTTTTTCTTATCTATCTTTCATCAGATCATTTTAATTATACAAGAGCCCAAGGCTAGCTTGCTTATCAAACAATTTATAAACAATCATTTCCATTTACAGATTACATTAATTAATACCTGTTTTTATTTTTAAATCTTATACTTTTTTTTTTTATATAAAAAAGTACGTTCAAATACTTATTTATTTGATTTTTTAAAAAAAAATATTTTTAAAGTTTGGCATCTGTGCGAATGTATATACGTTTAACAAACCTTTTAATTTCAGCATTTAGTTTTTTACTTTTATTTGCGAACTTTTAAGTTTTTATTTTAAATTAATGTAACGACATATTTATATATCATTACAATATATATATATATATTCACATACCCATGCTTATCTATATTCATGTATTTGCTTGCATATACTGCTGGCATATTTGTGTTTAATTGTTTTAGATAGTGCTGTATTTATGGAGAGTCTACCCAGCTGATACGGCATAATGTTAACAATGAAATAAACAAACACTTTTATGTTTCAGAAAATTTATTCATAAGCTAAATTAACAATAATATATATTAACAAAAAATTGTAATATAATAACAACTATTTCCCCCATAATAATTTGGGGATAACAACAAGTAGAATGGTTCTACTACTTTTCTTCATGCATGGCTACTACTCACAGTTCATTAATACTCATACTTAGTTACAATTATCTCCAAGACATTTATACACAACTTCATTAAGTCTATTCAAGCTATATTCTCTGTGTACACTCTCCTCTTTGTGAGAGAAACCTTGATCTATCAACAGAGCTTTGTTCCTCTAAACTACCACTGCTGTGCAAACTCTCATATCCTATGAGAGAGAATTCTTTTTATATCCCATCTGCATAACAAATATTCATATTTTTAATATATTTTTCTAACAGAAAATTATTACCAGGAGGAAACGGTCTCTCTGGAAGCATTAATTACTTAATCACAATATTACTTTATCTACAATAATACCCAGTTTTGGTCAGTGCTCCTCCCTTCACTCTAGAAAATAATCCCTAAATCTGTCTGGCAACGTAATTCTCTGACTTCTAAGAGAAGAATGTTTGGGCTTTCATTTCAATCTGCTTTTTCTGATAATAACAATGGCTTACCAGGGCACTCACCAGAAATCTCTTGGTCTCCTACACCTAGTTCAACAGGGAACATGTTATATTGGGTGGGAGGAGCTACATTCTCATTTAAGTCCTTACTTCAATTTTCGAATATAGAAATTGGCTATAATAAGTTGTTACTGGCTATGAATGGCATATCAGTAAATCTTTCATGAAAATGATTAATGTGCCTTCTTAGACACAATCCATTTTCAAGCTTAACAACATATATAATCTTAGATATAATTTCAACAATGATCTTTTTTACAGTATCTTGAACCCAAAACAGCAGCATCAGTACCAAATTTTGGTAAATTAGATTTATACATTTCAGTAACAGTATTACTTCATTAAAGTTTTGATAACTGCACATATCACTTCCAAACAAACAGTAATTCAGCAGGTAATTTACTTTGTGAATCACTATGTATAAAATGTTGATAAAACATAGTTTCTACTAGGGCACTCTTTTAAATAATTTATATTAATTTTCTTCAAAGCTGGTTTCAAACTTTGTACTGCCTCTTCAGAAAATCTACTTGAAGCAGGATAATATACTGGCATAAGAAAATATCACATCCCTTTATGTATCACATAGTCTTTAAATCTTTCAGAAGTAAACATTGTCCTATTATCTTATACCAAAATCTCAGGATAATTGTGGGTGGCAAAAAATTCCTGTAACATCTTTATGATATGTACCACGTGAACAATTTTTATTAGTTTGGATTTGGCCAGTTTAATTACAAATCCACTTCTGCCAGAATTTGATATCTATTTATCAGTCCAGCATAATCCATGTGAACATGCTCCCATGGTTTCTTTGCTTCTAACCACAGATTGAATACTTTCTTTGGGAGATCTGCTGTAGATTTACAGTCAAAACAGTTCCTTATCTTTTGCTTGATGTTATTATTTACTTTATGTTACCACACATAAGAATGAGCCAGAACCTTCATTCTTACGAATCCTGGGTATCCTTTATGCAGCAAGTTAATCATTTGTGTATATTATTTTATATGTATCAATGCTTTGTCACCATGTAAGAATGATATATTATCATGTGCATCCAAAATTGCCACAGCTACAAAACCTGAATGTGCTTTCAACCATCCTACTCAGATTCAATAAATCAACTTCCTATATTCAGGATCATTAAAAGTCCACTTTATAAATTTTTCACTGTTTAAATTTTCCATGCTATTTATTACATTTAGTAAATTTACTTCCACAATTTCTTATCTAACACCTTCTCTAATAGGAAAATGTGATAGTGTATCTGCATGAACGATCTCCTTTCCTCGTTTAAAGATCAGTTCATAGATCATAAGCTGCTAATAAGTTTATCCATCACATAAGTCTTTGGCTCACATAAGCAGGAATCTTTTTATCTTTCATAAAAATTCCCAGCAATGGATGGTGATCAATATAGATTATAAATTTCTGACAATAAACATAGTTGTAAAACTTCTTTACCATGAATATAACTGGCAAATGTTCCTTGTCCAGCTGACTATAGTTTTTCTCATCAAATGATGACATTCTAGAGGTGTAGGCAATTTGACACAATAATGTACAATAATAACCCCAACTCCAAATTCTGAAGCATCAGTAAGGATAGTAACTTTCAGATTACTATGATAATGTACTAAAAGTTGATCTGACATCAGAAATTCTTTGGATTTTCTAAAAGCTGATGCATGCTCACCATTCCACTTCCATTGTTGACCCTTCTGCAATAGATCATATAAAATGGTATTAAATAATGTGATTTACCTATAAGAAAACTTTTATAGAAATTAAGCAGTCCCAAAAAAGCTTCTAAGTATTTCACATTCCTTCAAATTGGGCTGTAATCAAAATGTCATCCAAGTTTAAAATAACTTCCTCATTGTCCTGCAGTAGCATATCCAATTTTGCTTGAAAGATATTTGAGCAACCATGATTTCATAAAATAATGTGTTGCACCTGAACAATCCAACATGAATACCCAGTGTCAATAAGTTGGTGGTATTCTCAGTAACTGAAATTTGATGTAATCCAATTTTAAATCGATTTTTGCAAAGACTGAGACTTTCTGTAATGATGCCAACTCATCACACACATTTTTACCAGGATATGCATCTTTATTAATTCATTTATTAACCGTAACCCAGTAATTTCACCATAAATGAATCATTCCATCCAGTTTTATTAAAATGACAACAGGGGTAGCCCATGATGAGGTTCTGACTGATGTCATTACTACTTTCTTTACCAACCATTCTATTGGTTCTTCCACCATTGGCTTAAGCGCATAGGTGAAGCACCATTGGCTGCTCTTTTCTTGATAATTCAATATTAATGGGACATACTCATAACTCAGCCACTTCCCATTTAAATAATTTGGGAAATTTATTTTTTAACTTCCCTTTCTAACTTTATTAATTATTTTTAAACATATTCCCAGTGGTTTAAACCAATTTCATCCAAGCAGTGGAATCATATTTCTTTTTATCACAAACTACTGTAATCTTTTCTTTCTATGATTTACAATCAATGAAACAAACTTTTACACAAATGGGTATTCTATTACCATTTACATCTGTGGCCACTCCATTTGTCCTCTTGAATTTTAACTTCTCCTTAGATTCAGATCTAATTCTGTTCCACTCTTTTCATGACATAAAAAATAATCCAATTCCATAATTGATTTCTATTGTAACTATAAATCCACAAATAACCTCCAATAAATTTTGACTGTTGATCAATTTTTTTAATGTCTTTAGGCTATCTTACTACATTCACCTCCATCCCTTGACTTAAAGTCCAGACATGGTTTGTCTTTCACATTCTCCTGCTTTTAATTACACATCTACAATAAGTGACCATTAATATCACATATTTTAAATTTTTCTTTCTTAAATTTACATATCTTCTTCATATGCCCAACTCTACCATAACAATAGTATAAAGTCTTATTACCTGCAAAGTGCTTAGGCAGCTTTTCTGTTATAGCTTTATTTACACTTGTCAGATGTCTTTCCCCTTCCAAAACTGTTTTAAACTATGAAGTATTTTTTAACAATGGCACCATACACTATATAGTTTCCAATGGCTGCTTTAAACAATAAATCAGCTTTGCTAAGCAAGATTTTTTGAAAAGTATGATCCCACATTCCATACAGAAGTTGGTCTAAGAATATATCTCAAAATCTGACATGAATTCACATTGTTTTGTCAAGTTCTTGAGGCTAAATTATAATCCTGATAGCTCTCTCAGGGTAATTGCCTCCTCATTCAAAAGCAAAAAGATGCCACTCTCTTTATTACTGCTAGTTGATGATAAGTGTTTAGATTTTCCAGCAGTTCATTATAAGATACATCTGGAATCCTAGGGTCACACAATTGTTTCACTAATAATTATATATCTATTCTAGCAAAAATCAACAATATGGAAACTTTTGTCCTGTCCTCATCTGTGATCAAAGTCTCATATAGTGATTTACATGTTCCACATAAATGCTCCACAACAAAGAATTAGATATATCATACTGTAAACATTAACTGGATAATGCCATATTCTTTTTTTTAATCACTATACCCCTCACCATCATGCCTCTAATTACACCATCTGTTGAAGACTGCACCAACTCATCTCTACACAACCATGATAGCATAACATTAATAATGAAAGAAATAAACTCTTCTATATTTTAGAAAATTTATTCATAAGCTGAATTAACAATAATTATATATATTAACAAAAATTGTAATGTAATAAACAACTACTTCACACAAAATAATTTGGGGATGGAAATGAGCAGAATGCTTCTACTACATTTCTAAACTTGTGGCTCCTACTCACAGCTCATTAATATTCATACTTTGTCACAATTATCACTAAGACATTAATTCACAACTTTTTTAAGTCTATTCAAGCTATATTCTCTGTGTACACTTTTCTCCCCTTTGTAAGAGAAACCTTAACTATCAGCAGAGCTTTATTTCCCTCAACTGCTACTGCTGCACAGACACTCATATCCTTTGAGAGAGAAATCTTTTTATATCTCACTTGCATAACAAATATTCATACTCTTAATAACTTTTTCTAGAATGTATTATATCTGGGAGGAAACTGTCTCATTGCCGGAACTAATTACATAATCAAAATAGTACTTCATTGCAATATTCACAATATTATCAGTTCCAGTCAATGCAGATAGGACTTTTCATTTTTTCATCTAGTAAATAATTTTCAAGAGGCAAACATGTTGATATTATGACTTATGCACACACATATATATTCCATCATATTGTTAACTGAAAAATCAAATACAAAATGTTCAGACATATTTATTAGTCGAGAGTGTTTCTGAAAAAGCATATCGCTTAGAAAATTAATTTAAGCATTATATATACTGTAACCCAACAAATGAACTGTCTGGGATTTTGTGAGAGGGCAGTGTAAAACCGACTGTAGACAAATCTCTGTCCAACCCATTTTACTTCAAAATTCTCAGATTTTTTTATAGTATAAATCTCAAATAATGAATGTAATTAATAACAACAACAATAATAATTATCTTAACAGAATATTTTTATTAGGTTACAATTATGGGGTTTGAAACTTCTCTCAGTGTTCATGTTATAAGTTTAGACATCTTAAAACTTTAAATATTAGCTCAAATTTCAATATTTTAGCTGTATCTCAGGTTCACATTATATTTAATATAAAATAATAATTATAGTAGGCATTTCAAAGTTTTCATATGCAATACTTATTTAAGTTGTAAATAAAACATTTTATATCATCTTTATAACCTACTTTTAAATAATAATAATTCAATAAAATAAAATTAAACTAGCTAATAAATTTATCAAATCCAAAATTTTATTTTCACTTAAGGACTATCCAAATATTCAAAATTTTATTAAGTATTATTTTTAAAAATTTTTTACTGTCAAATAAACTACAAATGAAATTTTAACATATTTAATAAACTATAAATGGCATACATCTATATAAATTTATTTAGTATAACTACTTTAATATAGTAGACCCTAAGCTAATATTTGCTTCTGTTTAAACTGTTAAATTAAAATGCTATATATTTACCAACAAACTAAATAATATTTTTAAATCATTATTAACAAGCATATTTAAAAAATTGTTTTATTGACAATTGGAACATTTCACTACTACCTATATAAAATAATCAAAACAAAGTTAATTGAGAAAAAGCTTAGTTTTATTTTTAAAAAAAAATCCTTTAATTATTATTAGTTACCCTTAGGAGGCTTATATATATATATATTGTAACCGTCGGAATTGTTGAATGCTGTATTCCATTTAAATTGAAGAAAGAAGGCCCAAAATGTTGGTGCCAATTTGTAACTGATTGAATTGATGGATGAAGGTGATGGTTAGGATGATCAATCTGATCTGATAAAAAAATCTAAAATCTAATTTAAATTAATCTGGTCTAGCTCAATCGGGTCGCCGTCATGTAATAAACCATCACAAAGCACAAATAATCTCTCTTAAAGTTTAATTTATTTAAGTTATATGTGAAATGAAGGAATAATGAGACTATCTGCTCCAGACATCAACAAATCCATCACAATTACAACATAAATTGCAAAGAGCAGGGAAACAAACTACTATTGCCCTAAACAATAATATAGGATTAGGCTAACTACTTGATTGGCAATCTAATCAAAATCAAATCCAATTGGTAACTAAAACAGATTCCAATATATATTTTATTAGCCTGTTACTGTTATAGTAATTTAAATCTACTTTATTATTTTAAAATGCTGCCTTTTTTAACTTAATGGATAAGCTTCTAAGTACCTGTAATAGTACTTTACAAAACATTTGTTTGCACATAGACATTATTTAAATATCAAAACAAAATAATACTTGAACCCAAATATACATATATCTATTTTAATAAACGCTAAATAGAAAGATAAACACTCGTGTCAATAAGCGATATACAATTCTTTCTACTTCAATCTCTAATTAATAAATTTCTGTGGGTATCAACTGGTTTTATTATAATTTTATAAACACTTTGAAAATTTATGCGCTCACTTAAATGTTTAAACAAATTAATAGACGTCGATGGTTTACTAAGAAGCTACAAAATAATTTATAAATAATTCACAAATATCTTCCAATAAAATGATGCTTAATTAGTGCTTCGTTTAGGTTTTAAAATAGAATACTTCACTGGAGTTTAATATCAACACTCTATTAGCTCATCTCTAACTTTACAATGTCCAACCACATTACATAAAAGAAATATCGAGCTTCTATTGGATGTTTATTCACCTGTGAGTATTAATACAACTTGTTTGAAATTTTAAACAATTGAATAAAAATTGATTGGCAACAATTAAAACATATGATTATATTTGATATTTATACAAATCAAAATAATATTCAATTAAATCGGTCAATGAAGTTTATTCTCTTCATTCTATAGGAGTTTAAGAAAAATATCCAAGACGAATTATTCTGAACCAAACGATAAAGTATAATCTATTTAGATTTTTATGACGGAATTAGACAAACATGAAATGATTGACTTTGTAATATTAACTAAGATAAATGATAATATGTATATATAATATTCAAATGCAAATATAAATATGAAATTCATATAGAAACAAAATAAAATACTAATAAGCAAAACATACCTTATCTTATATTCCAATTCGCTTACCAAGCTGAGTTTGAATCCTGTTACTTAAATAGCTACGCCGTCTTACGCAATCCAAATAAAACAAAATAATTAAACTAGTCTTGATATTTAAATTAACTCAATTTATTAGATTATAGAAAAGAAAATTGGCAATATTAATGATAAAATACATCTGAAATGACTTTATATTTTAGATTGGTTGACTAAATAAAATGATCAAATTGCTATGTGTATCTCTATGTATGTGTTGCAATAACGATAACGACAAAAAAAAAATGAATTAGTAAATGACGGGAAAGGCTCTAGATATTTTACTAAAAAATTTACATATAACCGATACCAAAATGTGAAATAGGAGGGTATCAAAATCTATTTGTTTATCAAAATAATTATGGATAAATGAATATGAAATAATAAATATATTTGAGTCTTTCCGATCATTTTCATTTAATAAATTATATTACTTTTAGAGATAATTAAAAAAAAAAAATCATTCCCTTTTTATTACATATAAAAAATTAATACACACACATTTCATATAAAAAAAATCATACATATATATATAAGTCTGTTGTTCACTATTTATTGGTCTATCGATTGACTTCAGTTATAGTGTAAAGAGAAGTTTCTCCGTCAGAAATAGTAATCGTAAACTTTACAATACTTCATTAAAAGTTTTCTTTTTTTTTTTTTTTGTCCGAAAAGGTGAGTGCACTTTGATTATCCCTATTATGATGTGAATTGATCCAGTTGGGTCTTGTTCCTTTGCTCGTGCGACGATGTTTACGCCAATCCATTTTTTTTTATAAAGCTTTTTTTTTTTTTTATTTCATAGGTTTTTTTTTTTTTTACTTTGCTGTCGCTTCCCCGGAAACCCTTTTTCGCGACTGCCTGCTAAATGATTGAACGGGCAGATAATTCCACTATTTTTCCATGTTTTATGGTTTTACACACAAAAAAAAAAATATTGAAAAAAATTTATTTGTTAAGACACAGAAAACAGATCTATCCTTTACTATTGCAAAATGATAAAGAGTCCTGTTATATTCTGTTGCGTCTTTTTTATATGTTCTCTTTCTGACGTTTTTCGTATCTTGACGACCATACAATCTTACTCAATTCTATCAATTTTCTTATAGTTTCTTTTCGCACGGTTTTTGGGGTAAGTTCGAAGAAAAAGATACATGAAATTAAATCCAAATTCGATTACAATTTTTTTATTATTTACAACCAAAATACAAAATTGATATAATAACCTTTTAAATTATTGATAAACATCAATAATTTACACACACACACATATATATATATATATATAAGTTCCAACCAGTAACCACCTAAACATGCACAGTAAAATATAGTAATCAATATTTCTCACTGCTGTCAAGGCATCACACCTTTTAATAGCAAGAATATATATATATACATATATAAATGAAAACCAAGTCATACATCACGTGACTTATTTAGCTTGTATTTACAAATACAATATAATAAGTGTGTTAATAACTCTAAAGAAGCTTATTTTATTTTTTATCTATTTTTTTCCCCCATAAATGTTGCAAGAGAAGCATTCAAAATCTTTATTTAGAATTATCTTTATTCCCAAATCAGTTTTGAGCTAATGGCTCTCATCAGTAAGGAGCTCAGATACCCAGGCACCAGAGCCAAAATACAAACTCAAGCCCAGTATTTATCTAACACTTAACTATTATGTAGAAAATCTAACATCTATATGTCATGAAATCCAGCTATCTGGCTTGAAACCAGTTTGTGGATAATTCTAGATAAAGATTTTGAATGCATTCTCTTGCAGCATTTATCATTAAAAATATAATAATAAATTGTTTAGAACTATTAGCATGCTCTTTATATTTATATGTATGGCAAATATAGTAATTGCAGTCTGCCTACAAAGTTTTAATTCTATTTTTATATAAATATATAATATTATTCACCAATAAAAAATAATTTCCATTAAAAATTCGAACAAATACATTCTAATTTTTATACAAATAAATAGAAATAATGATCTAATTAACTGCCACTAAGAGGTAAAACTAGTTAATAGTTTTATCATATTTAAAAGTCAAAATATTAAAACAAGAGTTAAATTATTTAACTTTTATTTTTTATATTAGATCAAAATAATATATACTTTTAGAAAGAAAATGCTCTAACCTATCAATTTTGTATCACGTGATCATATAATTTGAATAGCTTTCCACTACCTTGAATTGAAGATGGGGATTGGACAATTTGAAAAAAAAAAATGGAGAATTCGAATCAAAACAAAGCAGTTAAAACAAAACATAGCAACATAATATAATTATAAATACTAATATAAACAGATAACATATGGTTGTTTTCTGATTTTCTTGCATTTTTCATAAACAAATCTAAAAATATGGAAAGTTTTTTTGTTTTTTTTTAAGATCATTTGGGGTACTCACTTATAGTTGAATTGTTTAAAAAAAACCTAGCACTTTGGAACAATAAACTCAAAGCAAATTTTTACAATTTACACTGTTGCTTTTGTTGTATATGGTTTTTAAAATAGCATTTGATTTTTAAAATTATTTTGGATCAATTTATACAAACTCACCTTTTTCACATTGTTAGATTATCAACTGAAAGATTCATGTCTAAATGTGAATTGGCAACTTAAATAAAATTCTAAGAAGAATTATTATATAATAAAAAACCATCAACTAAATTTCACAATAAAGGTTGAATTATTTTTAATTTATTGTGAATACAATTATAGCTATAATAGTCTATTGATAAATTACAATGCTAGAGAGAAAAAAAGAATTAAATTCATGTATCACTGAAATCAACTCTCAAAGCACTATTTTACAGTGAATAGTGGAAATGTTTTAATACCATTAAATTTTTTCTAAATAATTTATTTCTGCATGCTTATAAACTTATCATTATTTAAACCCTGAGTAAAAGATTTTTATTTTATATTGACAGATTAAATATTGTTCATATAAACACTTATTTATAATAGTCAAATATATTATATCTAAATATCCTTACAGATACACATCTATTTACTTTTGGCAGTACTGAAGTCTTAAATAGTAATCTATTGGTTAAGCTGGCTCCATTAATCTTAATATATGGATCACATGAACACCTTGAAGCAAAATTCTGAAATTAATTCTTAGTGGTTAATTAAAATTTATGCAAAAAAAATTTTAATTGAAATTCATAGATTAATTTCTAAATAGTCAACTTTTTAGTCAATTAATTATTATTTACATTGAATTTCTTCCTTCTCTGTACTCTGTATTTCAAATCTTGATTAAAGTCATGTTTACTGTTTCTGTAGTCTTTTATAATATATGTATATAGTTGTTTGTGCTCTTGAATATGTGTACCCTAGATTACCTGATATATTTTCCAAACAATTTTATTTAATTGTGGCATCACAATAATTATAAAAAGTAAACTAGACATTAGTCTTATTATATTTAGATCTATAAAACAGCTACTTTCCAGTCAAATATATTAAACTATTTGGCTGCAGAATATAGGCTTAATAAGTTCACCATTTACTGATTAATTTCATTGCAATAATATATATATATATATATCTTCATTGTTGAAATCAACAATGTTAGCAAAATTGTGCAAGGAATATATTTAAATTTAGTCTTTTAATTTGTAAGATAAAGATTTCATTTAAAAAAAGCTAATATTAATAAAACTTACAAAATTAGCAAAATTAGCAATATTTGAAACTTTTTTGTCAGTTTTAAGAAGACTTTCTTTTTAAAAAAAAAAGCAGTAAACAAAATCATTGGACAACAGATAACAAAGCAACATGGCTTCCTAAGACCAAAAAATAGCAATCTATTAAAAGCAACACATAAGATGCGGATAGTATTTAATTTTAAATAAATAAAGTAGGGATGTTCAATCACTGTTCTAATTAAATGTGAATTAGGAAATTTACAAACATTACAAAAAGATCTATATAGATTTTAATCAGAGAAGAGATTCACTAATAAATAGCTTTATTACGCTCTTCAGTACTGTTATTGTATGCATGGAATAAACAATTTTTATTTATATAGATCATGGATTGTACAGTTTCCTATTGATTAATCAGATATTGTTAAATTTCATTTCCAAACTGGAAATGATGTGATGCTTAATATAAGAGTATAGAACTCCACCCCTGGGTGTATCTGCATCATCCTCATTTCAAATATTCATTGTTATTCAAAATTTGTAGCTAATAGTGAAAATTATATATGTATTTTTAATTATTACATATGTGTATGAGTGGTGTTAATATACATACACTGATATAAATGGAGTGTACAATATAGTACTGTATAAAATCCAAATATTTTTAATATATATCCAATATAAACATATCTAATGATACAATTTAATTTAAAAATTATTTAATGCACACTCATTAAAATAATAGCAAAAATAATTATCAAAAAAAAGGGAGAATAATGTGATTAAGAAGGCAATGAAATAACAATTTGAAAGGTGTGCATGTATATAATTGGTCACTTAATCATTCTTTCAATAAAAAAAGTTTTAGCTTTGTGATGAAAGCTAATGGAATGCAAAACTTGTGATGTCTAAGTACACTTCAAATGATAATTTTGAAGTATACAATATTTACCTCATAGCAGCAAAAATTTTCTTATGCGATTGCAGTGATAGTATTTAAATATTGTCAATATTCTATATGAACTTTTAAATTTATAAAACTTAAGAGCAAAATGCTATAATAGCTATGAGGCTTTCTATAAGATTGTACAAACATGAGTTAATGAATCTATAAAACATAACAAGGATAATGCAAGGTTAGGAAAACTACTCGACTCTTCAGGCAAGTAATAAATATATTTCAAATTTTGTTTTCTTTCTTCAAATCACAATTTATTGAAAGAATCAATGCTGAGTCCTGATTTAGAGTAAAAATGACTACATGGCATTTCTGAATATTAAATATTAGCATGAGAAATATTACAGGCACATTTAAGTCTACTCCTTAGCAACTTTTTCACATATTCCTCCACTAGATATCAATTAAGAAAGGTAGCCTCATATAAAACAAATAATAAGCTCAAGTAAATTGGACTTGTAAATCATTCAAAATACAATTTCTTCACTTAAGACAATCTAAAACCAACAAATTATGCCTTTAAAAAAAAAAACATGTTATGTTCTTCGAAACAAATTTCTTTTTCCAGATCCAATTATAAAGCCAATTGGATTTTGTTTTCCAAAATGTTACTGATGTCTCATTAAAAGATTTACAACAAATTTACTGTCACGGTGCTCATTTGCTTCATAAATGGAATTTAACAGCTGCTGATTTACATAGATGTGGACAAAAATGACACATAAACCACATAATTGTTTTTAATTCTATGGTTACAGTAGTAAAATTAAAAGACTTAAAGTGAACAGTCAATCTATCTCCTAGTTGTAATGCCTACAGACGACATCTTTATAATATATTGTTAATAGTTAAAATGTCTAAAAATGTTCATAAGCTAAATAAATAATGGATACTGAGATCATGGATATGAGGAAACAGTGTGCTTTTTTAATTTTTTCACTTACACTGATTCTTATTAGATTATTAATTCAGCTATTAACTCATTTTTGTAAAACTCTTAATTAATTCACCGTTAACCATCTTACACTATAATGTTATTAAAGTTATTAATTTTCTTCAAAAAACTGATCACTCCGACAATTTATAAAATTACAATACTATTATTACTTTTAAAAATTGTGTGGGAATATAAAAAATTGTTCATTAAAAACAGTTTTTACATAATAGATGTTGCTTCATATTGAATCATCACTAGGGCTTCAACAAAAGTTTATAGAAATATTTCATGGTTCTTCAAAATAATTAACAAAATTAATAATACATATACTTTTTAAATTCACTGCCAATTTCTTGAGCAGGATTAAAGAAACACAAGTAGAAATAATATCATCATTTCAATATTAGTAAAATAAAAAGGGATGGTCAGAATAAGCTATTGGCTTCTCAATTCGTCAATGAAAACGATGTGAACACATTTTAATATATTTGAAAAAAATCTGTATTTTATTCATGATAATTAGCATAAAACTGTCCACAAACTTCTTAATCTGTCTTCCGTAAAATTCTTATCTTTAATACAAAGAATAATATATTTGCTATAGAATAAAATAGTTTGGGCAAGAAAATCAATGTGAGAAAATACAAATGCTAAGCTATTAATTAGTAAAACGTAAATGGTTCAGTGGGTAATAAAAATATATATCATTTGTAAGATAAAAACAACAAACTTTAATCTGAGTTAGAGAAAAATTACTGGTCGTTAATAACTTATTAATATATTTTCTTCCCATACTTATGATTAGGTTTAAAAAAATAGTAAAATGTAAAAAATGTATGCAGTCAGATTAAAGAAGCTATACAGATAAAGTGCTTAAAAGAAGAGCAACATAGAGACTTTAGCCACATAACTAAGTATGATGACATATATACTGGAAATATAAGATCGAAAACACATCGGAGAGATAACAAATAGGTATACTGACATCATTGAAAGAATTAAAAAGAAGAAATAAAATTGAGCTGAATATGCTACTGCAAAAGATGACAAGAAATGAATACTTGAAGTCTTAAACTGAATCCTAATAGATTGTGAAAACCTAGATGACATCACATGCAAAAAGGATGAATTAAATAAGGAAATTTGCTAGAATGATGTGGTGAGAAAAAGTTATGGATTAGAAAAACAGGATTAAACTTGCATAAATCTTCACTATGCAATGGATAGATAACGAATGAATATGATAAAGATTTTATATAATAATAATGGTAAACATGTGAAAAACAATTTAACCAAAAAACATACTCCTAAACATTATATTTTAAGTTGATAATTAAAATTTAAAATAAAAAAATATTATTTTTAATGGATATTTTACAATTTCATAAAAGATTACGCATTACATATAGTATAACCATGATATCTACTATATTTTGTTCCAGGCCTCATTTGGTACATTGTATAAAGTGAGTAATAGCTCATATTTTGTTTATAATCTTTGATTGCAATACATAATATTTACACATATATTTGCAAAAATATTATATATATATATATATATATATATTAGTATGCATATACAAATTAAGGTTATAGTATAAACAAAATTAAAAATAAAATAATAATGTCATCATTAATAATAAATTGAGAGAAAACATTTATATATATGATGGGAGAACCAAAAATACCCGGAATCATTCTCTGGTTTGCGTGCCTGGTGTGGTATATGTTTCTGCTATTACACACTTCTTACAGGAATCCTTCTACATCAATCTGCCAAATGATATCACTGTGTGAAATCATGGTGCCATTTAGAACACTTTTTGTAAAATGCATTTCACATATTCATCGATTTTTATGACTTAAAAGTTCAAAATGTTTTCGTTAACAGAAAATGGCAGAGAAAATAGTTGTAATGCTTGAAATCAATTACAAGCAAGTGGATCTCATGAAACACAAGTTTATGAGTTGTTAATGAAATGTTAAATTCACCATGTCCCTAAAAGCATTGCAAGTTAAGTCCAAAGTTAAAACAATGCTCTTTTTTAAAGCAAACAACACTTTTATCTTAGATTTAGTTTGTAACAGTAAGGCATTTTATCTTTAAGTTCTGAAAACATTTACAGGATGTTGTAAAATGAAAAAACATCCTGTTTTGTTGCTGAAAAAGAAAAGAGTACAAGCAAATGTCATCATCAAAGCCTTGACTGTGAAATATTTTTTAATTAAATTCAGCATGACCCAGCTTAATGATAGTATCAGCCATATTCACTCAATCTCGCTTCATGCAAGTTTTTTTTAATCTCACAAATGTTTTTTTTTTTTATAGAAGCATTAAAATTCATCAGTTTTGCAAGTATTTTTGGACTTCTTTGAAAAATGAAAAACACATTTAGATTGGTGTGTTTCGTCAAATGGATAGTAATTTGAAAGAGATTAAATTAATAACACTTAAAAATAAATAAACAATTTTTTATTATAAAATTGTGGTTACTTTTGGATATCCTCTCTATACATATACATTTATGGAATGTATGTCCATTCATTCACATTCAGATGCATAAAAATAACAGTTTTACTGTAACGTATCTCTATTTTTTGTTTTTACAATGTTTTACTAATTCACATTTTTTAAACATAAATTCAACATCTTATCAAAAATTAACTTTTAACAAAGTTATTTTCAGAAGACAACAATCCTAGCAAGAATATGCTTTTTCCTATTACTTATTTCTCTATTAAATTATTCATTGTTTTTGAACATATGGCATACTTTTGAATATGATTTTTTTTCTTATACTACAATCTATTATTTTCTTCTATTGCTTACTAAAGAAAATACAAAATCTTTTACAACACAATTAAACATTTTAATAAATAAAATGTATTATGTCAAACTTTTGGCAAAAAAAAAAAAAATAAGCAAAGAAAAAATGCTTTTGCTTTAAACATAAAGAAAGCATTATTAATAATTTAAAATCACATTAGAATTAATAAAAATACTGCAAATAAAAAAATGTCTGCTAACATAGCATTTGTGCTATAAATTAAAGTGTTGCATTCCAAATATTATGTACATTGCAAAAATCCTCTTTGGAATTGGGTAAAATAGTACAATCATCAGCATAATGTAAATGAAAACTCTGAGAAGATGAAGTTCTTGGATTTCACTTATAATTGCTTTAAATTAAAAATTCCATCACTCCTAAAAACAATGTAGAACAAGTACATATCCTTGTTTAACACTAGTCTTCATTTTAAATATCTCAGATATTTTTGAAGTAATAGCACTATCTCTCACTCCATCAGCAGAAGCTGTATATTACAAACAATGCCATAAACCTGCTTGAATACTTGAATCAAATGCATTAATATTAATGTAAGCAATATATAAATCATTCTTTTTTTTTTGATACTTTTCTTGCATTTGCCTGGCATCAAAAACTATTTTTATGTTTTTTTAATTATCTAAATTCACGAGTTATTAGTAACTATTAGCATAAGGTTCTAAATAACTTATCCAACAAATAGTGGATAACAATGATCTACAGGAAATACTGCAGTCATGTCTATTATCTTTATTTATTTTTTATTTTTTCATATGTCATAGCATCAGCCGGGATGCGAACCCACAACCATTTGCAACCAACTACTTGCTTGCAAGGTGGTTGCGATAATCTCTCGGCTAACAACGCTTGACTATTATTAATCTTTATTTTTCAAAATTGGAATAATACAAGTTGCACAAATATATAATCTTTGACTGTTGAAATTCCTGTCTCAAACCTACTTCCAAACAGACTCATTAGTGATACATGTATTATTTCAAGAAAAAATCACAATGGAGATTTGCCAACCAATTTATGAAGCCTTCTCGCATCACTGATTTTTTTGATTCTCAAGAGATTGAGTTAAATGTCAAAAAAAAAATGAAATTAGGAATGCTGTGCATGTAATTAAAAGATGGAAATGTGGTAGCACAAATAGATAATCCCATTGTCACACTTAATATAGAGAGATGACTTACAACATGAAAGTTTCATGACAAATGAATAAAGAAAGAAAAGATATAAAAGACTATTTATCAAAAACATTACTTGGTCTTTGATGAACCAGCATCTTGATCAAGCCTTGTTTATTTGTTATTCACAATTGATCTTCAGATTTGAAGGTCATTCCACCAATATATGAATCCTGTTAATAGTATCTTTGGTACCTAATAACCATTAATAATCTCCAGTTATCTGACTAATAGAATCCAATGTTTATTTCTCAGAGATTAATAAAAAAAATCTGAGCACCAGAAATAATAGATTGGGTCATAATCCTTTGACCTTGAACTCCGAGATCCGGCATTTTACTATTGCAGCAAACTTGCAAAGCAATTAATTAGTTTAAAATCATATATTTTAATTCCAAATTCATTAAATAAATATACAATATTTGCAAATTAAAATAAAATTCTTCAAAATACAAATGCATGTGGGTCTGCGCATGTGTATATTATATATATTAAAAATTAAATTAGTTTAACAGATAATTTTTTAAAAATCTTACTTTCGTGAGTGCAGTCAGTAAAAAGTGAAACTTGAAGGGGAACGTTATCAACTTTTTCAATATGTGGCCGCATATTCTCAATGCCTTTGGGAAGTTTTGCCTGAAAAAGAATATTAAAAGAAAAACTTTTAATCACAAAAATCATGTAAATTTTTTTAAAAATCAGATATCACTTTTTCAATTCTTTTATTGTCAGAAATTTTAATATTCCTCTGAGACATATACAAAAATTGTCAAGTTTTCTACATTACTCATTTTTCATGAATTGTATTAAAAGAATTAAAACACAGCTACGCTAAAAAAAATAAAAAATTATAACATTTAAATGGTTTGAATGCAAATGTTTCAAACCTGTGATAGGAAAAACAAAGCTTTTAAAAATATTGAATAAATTAAAATATAAATCAATATAAGCAAAAATTTTGGAATAAATTTTCAAAATCAACCTCAAGTACTTTATATAAACACGAACATATGATGTATGTTTGTACATGTATGTTTTTCCTACATGAAAGATAGTAAATAAAGAAGGAGATATTATGTGTTTGTACTTATTTAAGTGCATGCATTGGAAAGCAAATAAAAAAAGACTCATGTGGAAAAAAACTGTCTAAAAAAGAAGGTGAAGATAAAACAAATTTTAAATCTTTATTTTAACTTCACTCAATCTTATGATATTTACTTAAAAATATAAGTTTTTAAAATAAAAATAAGAATCAATAATTACCATAATTAAAAGAAAATTAAATGGATATTGTCAGTTTACCAAAATTCTAATAATAAAAAACATGAACAAAAATAAAATTGAAATGTGAGAAGTTATTACAATATAAAAAATAGTTGATCCTAAAAACGTCTTTTTTTTTTAAATCAATAAATATTGAAATAAGGTACATATTTCAGATAGATAAACTATACTTATAATGTAAAATACCACATCAAAATCATTCAAAACTATGGGTTAGTTTCCAGATCATTAACAAAAAAAAAAATTGATGAAATTTAAAAAATCTCTGATTAAATGAAAACAAAAAAATTGTCAAAAATAAGTCTAAAATTAGAGATTACCTACAAGTGGAAACCCAAAGAAAGTTATCAATGCATAAAAAATGATTTTGAAATATTTTCTTTTTATTACTTTGCGTTTCTTTTTTCAAGACATAAGTCTAAATAATATAAAAAATGAAATGGATTTTTCTTTTTTTGATTCAGAAAATAAATATAGTCAAACATTTTAATATCTGGAAATAGTCTCAACTTATAAGATTTTAAAAACATTTTGAAAAAAATGCAAAACACAACATAATAATAATAATATCTGAAAAACTTTAACAATAAAAATGACAAGTTCAGGTAGATCCCAAAATAAAATATATAATTTACTTTAAATTATGTAAATTAACCAAAAAAAATTGAGTCACTATATTTAAAGATTATGAATTCAAATGTAATCTATAAAATTCAAAAATAATTAAAGAACTAAAATTATAATTTAAAAAGATCCAAGTGAAAAATTATATAATATCTTATTCATAATTAATTATCATTATTTTACAGTATGGTTTATCACAATGAATTCATAATCAATCAAATATATGAGGGATTACCCTTTAAAAGTAACTGGAATTTTAATCCATATCAAACTAATATCCATTTGATGCAATACACTGATTTAAGTATCCCAGAAACACTTGCAAATTAATACCATTTAATGTTTGTGTTGGTTAAGCTCTTTAAAAAAATTGTTTTGAAGCACTTTTTCATTCGAGAAAAAAAAAAGACTTACAAAATGAGATTGGGTGAATATGGCTAGTAGAGAAGTTGAGTTATGCTGAATTAAAAATTGTTTCACACTTAATGCTTTATGTGCTGATACTTTGTCATAGTAAAGCTTGCACTCCTCACTCTGCCAGAAATGGGATGTTTAAATTTTACTGAGTCACAAAAATGTTTTAACTCTTTCAGATAAAATGTCTGACCATTACAAACTAATTCTAAGAAAAAATCCACTTGCATAAAAAAAAAAATCAGCATGGTTTGACATTGGACTTCATTCACCATGTTTTTAGAGACATGATGAATTTGACACTTCCATTAGACCACTCATAAAGCTGTGTTTTTCTGAGATCAGCAAGTTTATAATTTGTTTCAAGAATTACAACTGTTTTTCCTAAAAGAAAACAGAATTTTACAATATTCCAACTTTTCAACCATTACAAAAAATGAAAACACATGAAACACAATGTACTACATGGTATCACAATTTCACATAATGATGTCATTTGACAGATTGATGCAGAAAGATCCGACAAGATGTATTATAGCATCAGAAGCATATACTACAACAGGCACACATACTAGAGAGCTATGCCAGTTATTTTTGGTCCGTCCCTCCCAATCTTCATAATATACTTAATTATAGTTCTCTGACAAAAACATCTGCTTTTTTAAAAAAATATTTATCTAGGTTTTAAATTCATTCCTCATAATTGATAGCTCATATAAAATTATTCTTCATGGCAATAAGTTCCAGTTTCCAAAATTTTTTAAATAAATTATGCTGTAAATGAATGCAATGTCACTTTCATATCTTTAAGGGCAGTTACATCCACTCAATTATATAAACTTAAGTAAACAATGGGAATTGTGCTATAAAATTCCTTATCCCAATCTGACCAGTTACTGGCTTTTGCTTCATCATTGAAAATGTGGATTCAAAGCTGGATCTTGAATAGAATAAAGATAATTGTTCTTGACAGCATAACCATATGAGAGATCATATGATTGTTGTTGTTGGTATTTAGATTCTATTTCCACTAAAAGACCAGGAAGTAAAAACCTACATTTCAGCCAAAAACACTGCAGCAGAATTTTTCATTGATAGCAAGACTTTTATATTTTAGATTTTGCTTTCACTCTCAATTAATTTATAAAACACGATCATTAAAAAAATCACCAAACACTAGTACATTATTTGCTAACCAGTAAATAAAAAGCAATCATTAAGTATGATACATATAAAACCATCATTATTTTATCAAATATTTTAAAGTTCAAGACAAAAATAAGCAAAGCCTTATCATAAATTTATCTAAAAACTAGCAAAATGTCAATAAAATGCAATATTTTTAGAATATTTACTATTAATTGTACAAAAACTACTTACTCTATTTGACATGTCAAAGCCTCCTGGTGCGCTGTGTTCAGTGCTTGTTGTCACATGACTTGCTGATCGAGAGATATCACCATCAACTTCTTTATTAAGAAATATATCATCTTCCTTACCAGAATCTTCTTCTAAATCTTCATGAACATTCAGGTCTTCTGAAGATAATCCTGACATAAAAGAGTCCTGATCTTTCTGAAGAGTTCGATCATTATCAGGACTTTTAGTATTTGGAGATTCCATTGATGTATCAGTAATATCTCGCAAATTAATTTCATCTTCAAATTTTACTGTTGCTGTTTCAATATTAATAGCACTTGGAGCACTGTTGCTTCGAGGAGCTGTATGACTAGGGGAATCTTTAAAACGTAACAATGCATATGCTTCACTCCCATATTCTACATTGTCAAAAGAAAAGCCATGTGATGGTTTATTAAAGCTTTCGCGATGTACAGTGGTCGCGGCAGTGCTAGGTGCATCTGCTGTCTGTAAAGAGGTGCCAGCATTATTGGAAGAAACTTGCTCTTCATTCAGTAGTGAAATATGACAGTTCCAGCCTGACTCCAGCCCCATCTTTTCAGAGAAGACCTACAATATATATATATCATCAAAAACCAGTCAACACTTAGACAATCCCAATATCAATAACAATCAAGAATTTAAATATTTTCACATATTCAAGATGTAAGCATATAAAATGAAATGACAATTTATTTTAATTTAATACATGGAACATTCCTCTTTATAATTTCAATGTTTATATATATATATCACATCATCATAGCCAATGTTTAATAAACCAATAGAATATCAACAAGTGCAATATTCAATTAGATAATTGTAAGATTATAAAAATAGTTATTTATTAATCTACCTTTGATAAGTTTATTTTTGGTTGTTTTGTTTTTTTTTAATGATATTTTGTGATTGTTGAATATTATTATTTAAAAAAGTTCCATATATTATCTAACTGAATGTTGTCTTGACAACACATGATATTCTATTGATTTATTTAAGCATTAGCTATGAAATAATATACATATAATAACCAATTAACTGTTGGCACTTATGAATTATATACATAATTATGTATTAAATCTATAAAACATTAAATACTTTAAGAGGTATTATTAATAAAAATAAATAATTAATAAATAAAATGAAAGTAATCAATCATTTTCAAGATTAGTAACTTTTTAAAACTCTAAAAACCAAGATTTTATTATGTATTTAGGTTATTAGATGAAATAACTCATAAATTGAGCAAATGATATTAATATGCTTCTTTTTAAAAGATCATGAAAACTATATAGACAGTAAGTTCCATACTGACTAGTCTTACAAACTGCTCAAATCTAAAAATTATAATTAGATATTTAAAAAAAAAAAGGAAATCTTTATTAATAATAATTACAAATAAAGTTGCCATAATTAACTGTTAAAAAAAATTTTTTTTAATCATATAGAAATGTCATTGCTTAGTTAGTAGTCATAATATCTTCACAGAAACATCTACTAATTAGATACCATTATAAAATTACTTTCACCTACAATATGAAAATTCTTAAAATCAAAAATGGAAGATTTTTCACAACATAATGAAATAACACAAAAAAGATATGTTCACCATCCCGAGTATATATTGGGAATTTATTGAACATCTAATAATGCAAATGTTTTATTGTCTATTAAAGAGAATTTGAATATAATATAATAATGATTCATTCTGACAATCACTATACATGTAGCATCTACAAACTTTCCAATAAAATTTTATTTAAAAAAGTTCTAATACTTATAGTAATCAGTATTTGTGGAGATACATGTTACATACTATTTTAAATTAATTGGATTTATCATTCTTTTCCAGATCTTCCATTTATTAACAATTCATGAATATGTGTTGAATTTTAACTCCAGAAAAAAAAAGTTAAATGTTATGATGATTTACACAACCAGTAATGAATCACAAATATGTCCATATAGATCACACACTGTCCCAAATTCTGCCAGTAATTTGTGTGACAAATCATTCTTTCTGAGAGTCTTCAACCTATCTTAAATATAGATGACCATAAAAATTAGGCTCAAATTGATCCTAAAATATTAAGATTATTACAGTTCATATAAATTACAATTTAGTCATATCAGATGTTGAATCTATTGAAGATGAGCCCTTATAATAATATATTGAATATCATCACATGCAAATAGTTAAAAACATTCCCACTGTTTTTTGATCTTGTCATTATATTTTTAGAATCTTATAAAACAACTTTGAAAAATTTCCTCCAGTGCTTTTAATAGGAAATCCATGACTCATTGCCATATAACAAATTTATCAAAATAACTGTCCCATTTACAATTAATTTTGTGAAAGAAATTGCATCAGTATATATATATTTTTCATCATGTGGCTATGCTATTGATTATAAGCTTTAAAAACTGGTATATGTCATTCAAAAAAATATTATTTCTTTTTCTTGTGGTTATTGTAATTTATAAATGTTTTGAACATTTAACCAAAAAAAAAAAGTAATACATTTTTATTATAATTATAATTTCCTAAGCATGCAATCAAAATTGATGTTCAGAATCATAGCACTCATATTTTGTCACAAAATGCAATGTGATATAAGGTACAGTGCGTGTTATGTAAAAGTTCTATTTACATATTCCATTTCTTTGATAAGGAAACATTGGATTCTTTTTTTTTACAGCATGGGGGCCATTAATAAAGGACCAAGCTTCTTTAAATTTATGTTTCCTATCCTCTTGCTCGGAACAAGCCACTTTTACTATTGTTGAATGAAAAGTATAATATAATAGTGTACAATAGATCCCTAACAATGCTGTTCTATCCAATAGTTCAGACTAATTCCAAGCTTACAACTTTCTTCAGTGAAAAGCTTTAGACTTTGGATAAATATTTGTTAAGCACTACCCAATGATATCAATTATTTACCATAGCTTACAGTATTTAGCAAAGTTGTGGAAAATTAAAAAAATATGCTATTAAAACAGCAAAGTATAAGGGAAGTCATGTGATAGACATGATATTTTATTGATATTATACCAAATCTGGCCAGGCTAGAAATATTTATATTTGTTAAAAACTAAAGACATCATAATATATAGATACTCGACTGGTTTTAGACTATATGACTACATAGCCAAGTTAGCTTAAATTGAAAATATTTTGTTTTTCAATTTGAAGTGATAGCTTGATAATAAATAAAAAATGTAAATGATGGTTACTAGAAAAACTCATAACATACTAAAACACCAGGTCCACTGCTCCAAGTTTCAAAGCTTCTCACTAATGAAAGTCATAGATTTGAAATTAATCTAAGAATATTAGATGGAATATCACTGGATATATGTATCTATTAGTTACTAAAGTTTACAGTATATATTATAGCCAAAATAAGAGAGAAAAATATGATAAAATAACCTATCTTTTAACATTTTAAATGCAGCAAGACCATGTAATGGAGTCTGTGTTTCACCTCAATATTCATATCCAAATTTTCTACTTAAAAAGCTACAATAATAGCTAAAATATTTCACATTTTAAAGCTGACAACCATTCAACATAACAATGTTGAAAATTTTCACACACACACACCCTCAAATCATTCACTAATAAACCAACAATTACTAAAACAAATATTATAAGGGTTGCTATTCAAAACATTAAAAACATTTTGTATATTTTTTGATTGGTCAAAAAAATCTAACAATTATCAAGAAGCCAAAAAAATTGATGTCTGTGTTTACTTTTAAGCATCTAATTTATCATCAAATTTATACTACATTTAGATACTTGCTTGATGAATTCTTCCATAATTTTCTAAAAGTCATTGTCATAAAAATTAAAAATAAAGACTTAGAGCTAAATCCGTAAATGTCTTCAATGCCAATCTGTATTTCAAATATCTCAGATTTTGCCACATCAATAATATTTCTTCTCTTTTCCTTTCACTTCTGCACTGAATATATAAATAACATTTCGTCTTATTCAACCATGTAGAAGCTGTATAATATAAATGAACTTCATAAATATTAATTACAAACACTGGCATAAATTTTTTCTATTAGTTGAATCAAATGTACTGATCAAATCAACAAGGGCAATAAAAATATTGCAATTGGTTACAATACTTCTGGGTTTTCATTATTCTTGATTATATAAAATTAGTTTGCTCTCTAATACTACTTCTCTATGACTGAAATTAATCATTTAATAAAATTTTTGAAACTACTTTTAGTATTGGAGGATAGTAATAATCAATGATGATTATTCCATTCTGCTCTCTTCTTTTGAATCTCCTTTTATTTTAATATATTGTGATAATGGAATTATCATTAAGTTCCAGTGGCATAGTTCTATCGAATATATTTTTTCCTAAACGAAAAAAAATCCATTAATTTTGAAGTTAACATATCACTGTGGTTTAAGGCTTTACAAAATGTCAGTGAGATTTTTCTATTTTTAAAATTTCAAAAAATTCGCAGACCTATTTCTATATACATTTAAATTAGTTGGTAGAATAAATATATCATTAAAAAAAGTTAGCTCGATTTCTATACTGCTATTCAAAAGATAATAATATTCTTTCTCCATATGTTTAAAATATCATTTAATAAAAAAATACTTCTACTGATATAATATAATTATTATATCATTTTTCAAGTCAATATATTATTTCAATCAAACAAAAAACATAATCTATAATAATTATGCTCATCTTTAATCCATCAACTTCTAACTTTAAATTCCTACATTATTTAAAAATGTAAACATTTAGTTTACTGTTCTGCCAAAAATATAATTTCTCTTTTAATTCAGCAATAATACAATGATATCTGAAAACTGATAAAGATGTTTATATTCATTTGTTATTCCCAGCGTCATGACAATCTTCAATAATATGCAAGTAAAAATAATAAGATTATTTAACTTCCTGCAAAAATGGCATTGAGTGACCAAGAATTAGGAAACAATTAAAATTGATGCAATTTAAAGTGACTGAATATGTTTCATTTTTTAAAAAAAATTGAGTGATTATTAACTACAAATCTACAATTATGAGTTCTTTTTCTTCATAATCAATATAAACCAAACTTATCAATCTTGAAATTTCTATGACTATACATAAAAACCAACCAGTTTCACTATGAAATTTATGGAAAACTGATTGAAATAAACATAATGGATTTTATAATTATTTATTTATTTTTTTGCATTCATGCTTTAAAATAATAAAAAATAATTTCACTCCAAGGTTGCTCAAAATATGACTCAGAATTAGATAAACTTATAAAATATATGATGATATAAAAAAACAAAAGCTGGAATTAAAAAAAAAAGACATCCAGCAAAAAACAACAAACAAAAAAAAAACATCTGTTCAGATTTGATGAGTGTAAAAACACTTCTACTAAAATTACTACTATCACAGAAAATAATATTAACAATTGAGCATTTTGGATTTCTTGGTCAAAATTGACAGAATCAAAAACAGAATTATTAAAACCAAGAAAAAAAAATCTCTAATTCATAATGTTTCTCCCATTCAAATCTAAAAAAGACAATAGAAAATAATGAATTGAACTTCCTTTTCATTGTATTAGACCAGAAATGTCTCCGAATATTAGGACTCAAAGTTATTGACTAACATTATCCACATAGAAGAATCAGCAAACATAAGATTGCTGATGTTTCCTCCACCAATTTTTTAATATAGTTATCTTGGGTCAATCTCCCAAATTTAAAACAGTTTGTCCTATCCATAGTTTCCTTATATGGTCTTTTTCTGTTCTTTTACACTTCGATTGAACAACTATTATCATCTCTTTTACCAATATGTTCAGTTGAGATCTGTTTTGGTAATGCATTTCTTTCAATGATGTTAGTGATACTTATTTGTTTTCTCACTCACATATTTTGCTTTGAATCTTGTCTCATTACTCTTAACATAAATTCTCCATAAGTCTCAAGTCTTTGCCTTGTTCTTCTATTAGAGTATCCAAATCTCAGATCCTTATAGAAGAACAGGTAAAGCAAATACATCAAAAAGCTTTCTTTTCAAACATTTGGCCATATTACTTTTTAATATTAAGTTACTTCTGCCAACAGCACACTGTCTAAACTTAATTCAATGATTAATTTCATTTATAATTTTCCCATATGTATTAACAACCATTTGGCCATGATATCAATCTTTAATTTTCTTTTCTGAAAAAAATTCATTGAACATATTCAGAATGCAAATTAAAAAGATAGGGTGAACTCTTTTTTCAATGACAAATCTTTGGAGCATCACATCTTGCTTCCACTATAATTTACAGTTATATATGTAGTTTCTTCATAATAACAGTAAAATAAATGTTCTAATGTCCTAATCTCTTTCTTACATAACATTCTACAATTTCATATGAAATCAAAAGCATTATTTATAATCAATATTATTCCATTTTTTCCAAAACTTTTTTCCAATTATCAGTACATATCACAGAAGGATTTTATACAGCTACTACAAAAACTGCAACTGTGACAATGGTGGTCAGAGAAGCAGAAATAATTACAACACAAATAATTTTGTAACTAAAATTAGGTTTATTGCCAACAAAATAACAACAGCCAACAAACATCACATGATCACCATTTCTTATGCCTGCTCATAACTGTTATTAAAACAGTAAAGTAAAAATTAACAACACTTCATATATGACAACTTAATAAATAATAACACATAGATTAATATTAAAAAATCACTTTCAATACCCAGCCATAGAAGGGTATGAAATCATAATAAGGCCGAAGTGGATTATAAAGTCCCTAAGTCCATTTTTTAACCTTCAATGGTGGAATTCATTGGGTACATTCATAGTCCTATTTAACACTTGGCCCTGGAAATTTCTTTGGGTTAAACACAATCAGATCCACTGGTATGAGTGTGTGTGAGACAAGCTCTATTCTTACAGGTGCGCTTTTATTCTATTTCAGTACAATCCCAGGTAGCAACACTGGTCATGGAAAGTTCAAGAACAATAATTACTCTTAATGCTGTTCTGTTTTTGGAACAGGGACATTGTTTCATTATCATTTTAATTAACCTCTATCCTGGTATATTTTTTTAAAACAAATATTTTCTACAATGACTTGTTTATCTTATTAGAATACTTTTACTTTAATTAAAAACATATGTAACTTTCTTTTTATTTTTTTGCTAAATAATAATTTATTTAATTTATTTATTCTAAACATATCACATTATCTACATTATTCAAACTACCGTTCACTTCATCACTTCAGAAATTAGTTTCTAAAATCTCATATAAACTCTAAGATAAACTTGACACCTTCTTAGTTCTTTGAGAACTATGCAGGAATATATTCTTCTCATCTCTAATGTTCTCTTCTTCTTCATATGCTTCATTTACTTCCATTGAAGTCCAATTTCTGCCTGAAATTTGGAATACCTAGCACACTGCTTTTTCCAATTCTGTCAATTTCTTCTCTCCAATGCCTAACACAATTTACACATTTTCATGTTGTTTTTCCTGTTTCTGTCTCAATAATTATTATTTGCCTGGATAGATATTGCTTGATTATGCCTTTCACCTAGTATTTTCTGAGAACATTTCTGATCCAAATTTTTTTCTTCTTTGGCATGTCATATGTTTGCATTGTTGTTGTTACCCTCATTTTTTTTAACCTGGGTAACAATGATAGCTTTGTATAGATTTTCTATCTAAATATCATTCCTGCCGGAGATTTCCCATTAGTACATCTAGTGTACTATGTTGACAAAGCAGAGTAGAATCTAAGGTTTTTTTGTAAATTTGCAATCCTTTTCTTACTTAATCTTTGCTTTAATATTTTTAGTTTCTGCAATGCCATTGAACTAGGGTAATATAGAGGCATGGTTATATATCTAATCTCCCATTCCTTTATCAAATCACTAAATTCAGTAGACATAAAAATGGTACCAATATCTGTCAACAATGTTTTGAGAAAACCACAGAAAGTGAAAATTTCCATAAGTTTGCAATGGTTTCTTCATACTGGTATTTTTAACAATTCTATGCTCAGAGCACTTTAAGTATGCATCAATCAGCACAAAAAAATTTAGCATGGAAAAATTTGGCACGATCGATATGAATTTGCCCCAAGCTTTTATGACAAGAGACCAAACAATATAATTTCTCTCTGAAACACTTGCAGTTGCTTGACATTTTTCATAGATTTTCACAAATTGCTCTATCTTAGCATTTATTCTGGGCCACCATACATAAGTAGGTAGGTGGAAGTGCTTTAGCCCATATTACACCAGAATGATCTTGACGAATCAACTGAAGTATCTGACAATGACAACTACAACGTATTAACATTATCATCCATTAACATGCAACACTTATTTACAGTCTTTTTCTCTTAGGCTCCATATAGTTTTACAAAATATCATGGGCTAACAAATTATAACCATGTTCAGTTTTTGTCCAAATCACTACCTTTTTACTATCAGTTACTTTTTTATTTCAATTATTTATGTAGTTAATTGTAAAATCTTTTTCCTCTGGGTCTGACTTAATTGAGACTTTTGATGGTATGTCTGCATGTTTAATGCCATTTACAGTTGCATCTTTTTCCCTAATATAGTCATAATATTACCACTGGCATCTTTCACCATTAAACTAGTTCACATTAATATAGGGGAGTCCTTACAAATTCCCATTATTCTACCCTAGTCCTTAATTGCCATCACTGACATGCCCTCCCTGCTATAGATTTTTTGTTATTTTTGTATTTAGTAATTTCACCATTAACATAAATGTTTTGTAGTCCTTAATCTCAGAATTAAAAAGCTCACTTCTATTAATTTTCCTTGGGAAAAATTAGTGAGCTGCTACATTCTTTTCCCCCCTTAATTTACATGCTTCCCCACAGGCTCTACAATATTCTTCACACAAAAATAATACAATGCTTTTTTTCTCTTACTTAGCAGGCTAATATTCAGGTTTTTTTTTTTTTTATAAACACCCTAGCTTCCTATAATCACTAAAATTTCAGAATTACTTTGGTTGGTCAAGCACTCTTTCATGGACTACTCTTATTTTGATGATTTCCTCATAAGCTAAGTCTCTTAGACCAGCAACTGCTATTTAAACTTATCATTGAATCATTCTCCAAAGTAAATGGTCAAGCAGATTTTCCTCTAAGATGTCCCATACTTACAAGCATTAGCAAGTTCCCTCAATGCTTGATCATAGACATGTACTCATTCCTTTTTATTTTGCCATCTATTTCTAAAATGTAGGCATCCGACATGTTTTAAGGACTGGGAATTGAAATAACTATTCAGTTTTTTCCACTACTACAGTGTATGGCAATTTCTCTAGTTTGTCATGATCACACAGCCAATTTAAAATTTCAATTATCTGTTGCTCGGCATAACATAGAAAAGTGGCAACATTGATGGGGTCACTAAAAGTACCATTAATAAATAAAAATGACTTGATCCTCTTTAAGTAAATTGCCCAATCAAAAGAACTATTAACATCCAATGCATTTATTGTTACTGGTGGCACAGACTTCATCACAATACCCTAGTTCAATACATAACTAATAATAAATTTTTAAAAATTTTTTTTACACAATTACTTAACTAACTTCCCAATAAATTGACTTACAAAACCAGCTTCAATTTATGGAAATTTCTTATTAATGCTTACAAAGTTCTATCGCTGACTATTACCATACAAATTATAGCATGAATTTAATCCTGTCATTGACAGTGCCACTTTTCTGTGGCTTACAGCCACCACAAGTACTGTAGTCATGGTAAAAGTGGTCAGACAAGCAGAAATAATTATAACCCAATAAAGTTTGTAATAAAACTTGATGTTTATTGCCAACAAGATAACACATACATCAGTATAAAGAAAATCACAACACATGGCCATGGAGGCCCACAAAATCATAATAAGGCCACTGTAGCCTGTTATGTCCCTAGGTTTACTTTTGAATCTTCAGTGGTGAAATTCATTGGTTACATTCATATTTCTATTTAACACTTGGATTTTCAGATTCTTTGGTTAAAACATGATCACCTCGATCAATACATATATGTGAGACAACCTTGATTATTCTTACAGGTTAGCTTTTATCTTACTTTCATTCCAATCCCAGATAGCAACACTCTGGTCATGAAAAGTTTTAGAACACTAATAATTCTTAATGCTGTTCTATTTCTGGAACAGGAAAATTGTTTATTATCATTTTTAGAACAAGTATTTTCTACAATGGAAAGACTGATCAGAATATTTTTACTTTAATTAAATCATATACAACTTTTATTTTATTTTTTGCTTCAAAATAATTTAGGTCCTTTATTTCATAAAAATTATTTACATTATTCTAAATATAACAGTGTGTATGCATTCAATAATAAAATAAACGAGTTGCTAAATATAAAAAAATATTGTTTTTATTATGATAATTTAATGAAGATGGATTTCCATTTTCTTCCCTTTCTTGTAAATTGCATTGAATATTCTTGAATCGTTTCTATTACCTTTATTTTCCTGAAAATGTTGTCTTATCTTTCTAATCTCAAAAGTAGAACATGGTAACAAAAATGATTTTTTTTTCCTGTGTCATAGCATCAGCCAGGAAGTGAACCCGCTATCCCGGGACAACTGCTTGTTAGGCGCTGTGTTGACCTCTCAATCACTAATGCTTGATAACAAAAATATTTTTCCTCTCAGTTCCACCAATTCCCAAACTGTCATTTTACCTATCATTTACTGAAAAACATTCTGCAGATACAATGTATCATGACATGGATAGTTTGATTTTATTTTATTTTTTTCGTTTTGAAATAACAACTAATATCACTTATTTTCCATTATTTTCTTTGAATTCAGTGAAATTGTGGAAAGAATCATCATTCATCACAAATAATCTTAACTTTGTTTATGAGTTTAAGTCATCAAAGCCATTCAGTATTTTTCTAGGTCATTCACAGTTTCATCAATTGCTGCTAAGTTATTTTTTATTACTAACATTATTTTCTTTTCATTAATGTACAATATTTATTTTATTAAATAAAAAAGATATATTTCTTTCCATTAATGCAGAACATTTATTTTATTAAATCAAAAAGATAAACTATATCTTATCTAATAAATGCTGATGAATATAAGTTTTATTTTATGCACCCAGCTGAAAGACATTGACAGAAATTGAGGCATAAAATTTGTGCAAAATGAATGCCAAGAAAGATCCTTCTCAAAAAAGAAATTTTAAATTGAATATATTATAAATTAATATTAATACTGCATTCTTTCAATCATCTTGTACATCTTTATCATTTAGACATTTGGTATATAACTTTGCTAAAAAAAATTCTATTTCCTCACCTGTTTCTTTTAACATATCAATTATAATTCCATTATTACCTGGAGTCTTTCCTTTCTTCATACATTTAATTGCATATCTCACTTCTTTATTTAAAAATCTGGGCAATTCAGAAGATGTAATAGATATAGGAGATACTTGTTCTTTATTACTATATAATTCTTGATAAAAGTCTTCTACCCATTTCATGATGTCATCTCTCTTTTTAGTAATAATTCCATCTTTTTTTATTATTGCAGATATAAATTTTCTACCAATACCAAAATGTTGTTAAGAGTGAGACTTTTATTCTCTTCTATAGCTTTCCTTGCTAGTAAACAGTTATATTTTCTTATATCATTTTCAACTCTTTTCTGCACCATTTTACAAAATTTGAGATATTCAATCCTTTTTAATGCATCATTGTTGTATATCCTTATATTCCTTCTTTTCTTCATAAATTCTCTAGTCTCAGTAGAAATGTTATTGGCCAATTGCTTCTTTTTTCTACCAGCTATCTTTGTTGCAGTTTTTAAAAGTGTATCAGTTATTTTCGTATTAATTTCATTCAAATCTGAATCATGTTCAAAATCTACTAATACTTGAAACTGATTTGTAAGTTCTAATTTAAATTTATTCAAATGTTTCTGAAGATTAGGAATATCAACTGTAAATACCATTTTTCTTAATAATTTTTGTCTCTCTAGTTTTGCATTAACACATATCTTACATCTTACTAGTCGATGATCACTTTCTGTGTTAAATTTATTAAGAACATAACAATCTTGAAAAATATGTATTTTCTGTTAGTCAAAATATAATCCAATTCTGCTGTAACTTCATTTGGATTCTTCCATGTCCATTTCCTTTTAACATTTTTCTCAAAAAAAGAATTCATAATATAGAGTTTTTCTTTTTCTGCAAACTCCACAAGTCTATGTCCTCTCTCATTTCTATTACCATAACCAAAATTACCTACAGCACTTTCATTTCTCATTTGTTTACCAATTCTGGCATTAAAGTCTCTCATAACAATTTTAAAATGTTGTTTACTCTGGTCAAAAACCTTTTGTACATCCATATAAAAATCTTCTACTACTTCATCACTATGAGAACTTGTTGAGGCATAAACCTGAATTATCTGCATTTGGTATCTGCTATTAAGTTGTATAACTAAGCTTGCCACTCTGTCCGATACACCATCAATCTCCATAATGTTGTTATTCCACTTTTAATTTATAATGAATCCTACTCCATTTGTATTTCCAATATTTGTGCCTTTATAATAGAGTATATGTCCACTTTTTAAATCAATTGTCACTTCAACTTTTCTTCTAACTTCACAAAGTCCAATAATATCCCATTAATATAAGACAGTTCTTCTTCTAATTTTTGCAATCTTCCTTCACTTGAAAGTGATCTGCAGTTGTTAGTACCTAAATAAAAAGTTGTATTACTATTAATATCAGTTTTATACAAAAATTTTACCAAGATAATTACAACTCGTCTATAAAGTACATTAGATTTCCACCAACCAAGAGAACATGATGGATTTAAAAGTGGTTTTAGTACAAAAAGATCATATCCAGGTATGGAGAGAAGTTATAGAAAGGACAAATGAATATAAGTTGCCATTATGCTTTGGATTTGTAGATTATGATAAACATTTCTTCAGTGATTAAAGCATAGGATCATCAAGGTATATATCCAGAATATTGTCATATTTTAAAGAATATTTATAAAAATGCAACAGCAATTAATTAGATTACATAATGATACTGGGAAAGTCAACATTAAGATGGGTGTAAAAGATAGAGTGACTCCATATCTCCAAAACTTTTTACAGCAGTGCTGCAAGAAGTGTTTTATGGATTAAAATGGAAAGCTAAGGGAGTGAAGTAAATGGAAATTATTTAAGACATTTACATTTTGCAGATGATGTAATTGTTTTTGCATATAATGCAGGAAATGTTGCAGGAGTTATCAGATGAAAGTAGGACTAAAAATAAATGTTAAAAAGACTAAAGTAATGTTTAATGGATTTTCTCAAAATAGGAAAATAAAGATTGATTATGATGAGTTAGAAGAGGTTAACAGTTACGAATACCTTGGTCAGATTATTAATACAGATAGAAACATAATGAATGAAATTAATTATAGAATTAAACTTGGTTGGAGTGATTTTCGTAGAAATAACTTGATACTAAAAGGAAATATGCCTATGTGTTTAAAAAGTAAGGTTTTTAATAAATGTGTTTTACCAGTTCTTACTTATGGATCTGAGACTTGGACACTTATTAGAAGAGCAATACAGAGACTTCAGACCACTCAAAGAAGTATGGTGAGATGTGTGTTGGGAGTAACAAGAAAAGATCAAAAAGCAATATATGGGTAAGAGAACAAACAGGTGTTACTGACTTCATTGAAAAAATTAAAAGAATAAAGTGGAATTGGACTGTACATATTGCTAGATGAGATGATAATAGATGGACAATTGAAATCTTAAACTGAATTCCAAGACATTGTAAAAGATCCAGAAAGAGACCACATGTGAGATGGATAGATGAAATAAAAAAGTAAGCAGGGATGATGTGGAGAAGAGAAGCTAAAGATCAGAGATGGATTGAACTTGGGGAGACCTTCATCCTGCAGTGGATTGATAATGGTTGATGATGATGATGATGTTGTAAATTACAGTTTTCTCACATACATTATTGTTATTGTGCATTCTTCTTCAAGATTTGGAGACTAGGTTTCACTATGTATGTATATATAATACATAATATTGCAATAGCTGCAAATTCATTTACTGTAGCTTATATTAATTAATCCTGGTTTTTTTTAATCCATATTTGTTACAAAATAATCTTTTTAAGATATATTTTTAGGACTGAATGCTGAATAAAGCAAGATTAAATTTTGAAAACGTAATGGTATGTATGTTTCTATCAATTTGAATATAGCACACATACAAATCATATTGAGTTAAAATTCAAAGCTACAAAGAAGCAAATAAAACTTTTGACTAAAAGGAAAGCTGGTTTTAATTAAGAAAATTGATCTACATTCATTCTAATTTTAGCATTTAATCTTAGTTCACATCTAACTTAAACAATTGAGAATTTCAGTTTTGATGTCTCATATTCAAAAGCAGTCTGCCAATAAATTAGATTAAAGAACTCTAATTTAATAAGTAAATTATTTTACCATTGCACACATGAATGGATTTTTTTTTATTATATAAAATTTTATATTTATACGCGTATGCAACTTTATATATATATAAATTATTTCTATATTTTGTTTCAACACGCCATTGTAGACTTGGTGAAAAAATATATAAACTATTTATCCGTTTATCATTAGATTAATATTTGACCTTTAATAAAATTTATAATAAAAATAATTTATGATCATTTACCTACAATATTTATGGGAAAGATTAAAATAAACACTGATTATATAATTTACATACATGAATATATTTAAAAAAATTATTTTACAACAGTGATAGCAACCAGTGTACAAAATTTGCCACATTACGGAATTAAATTCGATAAATAAAACCCCTGATTAAAAATAAAATGTACGTTTAGTTTTTGTACAATATGCAAAAAAAATTTATAACAAAAATCCAAATTTAGCGAATCAACTTAAAACAAAAATATTCTTCTACATTCAATCGACAATTGTCTAATCTTGAGATGACATATCCCAAACGAGTCCATACTTGTTTTTAATTTTCATTTTTTTTAATTGCTCATATTTGTAAACTTTGAGTTTCGTTCTATACAAAAATTATTTTCCTCCATGAGATTAATAAAAAGATAAAAGAAGTTTCAAAATGATTTCTTCAAATTTGAAAAATCTTATTAACAAACTTCCATCTGAACATAAAATCTATGAGAAAAGCAAAACATTCATAAGTTCATTAAAATAAGCGTTTAAACTTGAAATTTTTTTAAATATACTATTTATAAAATATTGTGTTTATATAAAAATCAGTGCAGAAGTTGTATGAACACGTGAATTCGTGAATGAAAAAATAGATGCATTATTGTAAAATGTTGATTACACCTGCTTTCCCAGTTCCTATTTTTTTTCCAAACAAATATTGACAGCAATCTTAATAAATACATACTATTTTGATCTTGGGAATAGACTTTAAACTTATTAAAGTTCAAATGAACTTTTTTTAATTCAATTTCAACAAAAATAAGCTTGAAATCAAAGTTAATTGGAATTTCTATATATATGTGTGTGTATATATGTCATATAAATTTGGCTACAAAAAAGGAGTTTGCTATTAACTGAAAGGAGAGCCTTTGATTCCTCTTGGAGGCCTTAAAGGAACTGAGCGGGACAAATTCCTAAATGTCCATTCCATACATTTTTGGCATCACAGCTATTTATAATATGTCATTATTCATATAGTATAGGAACATAGATGGGTAGCTCATGAACACCCATTATCCAGGTGTGAGTTTATTGACTTTTTAACTCTGAGTTTAATATCAAGAAACACCATGGTCATGCTTTTTCAATTGCTTGATAAAGCAGAATGAATGTGTGTGTGAATGGAAAATTTTTTTCTAATAGATGTATAATCATGACAGACAAAAATAAATCATGGCTCTTATTTCTAGGAGGCTGTAAAGTCACAAGCCAAGGCAGCAGTTGGTGTCCAAAGTGAAAGGTGCTAAGAATCGCCTGATTGCAGATCCAGGCTGCTATTTGATGCTGAGTTTTATTTAGGTATTTACAACTACAGATCACTTTAGAGTGAAGGAATATTGCAAAAATTGGAAGAAGTGTCTCATATTAAATGGAACATTATTGGACTTGTACTTCCTATATTTGTACCATTGTAGTCAAGTACACATCCACTATAGGAAGTACAAGTGGAGCAGAATTCTTTATAAATAAAAAATTGAAGAACCATATTGTGGAGATTGATGGTGTATTGGACAGGATACAAGATTAGCTATTCAACTTAATAGTAGATACCAAATGCAGATAATTTAGGTTTATAACCCACTAGATTCTCATAGTGATGATGTAGTACATTTTATATGGATGTTCAAAGGGCTTTTGATCAGAGTAAACAACATTTTAAAATTGTTTGTGGGAGACTTTAATTCTAGATGTGGTAATCAAATGAAAGATAAAAGTGCTGCAGAGAAATTTGGTTACAGTAATAATCAGATTCTATTTCATGTCCATCTTATAGCCAAATATTGGATATATATTATTACTATTCATATTTTTGCATACTTAATATCAGACATTATCTCTCTATCAGTGAAAAACTCTACACAACTAATTTCTGAAAAATAATATTTTTATAATTTAAAAATTAGAGCAGCTGTATGAATCTCTTTCAACAAATACTCTGTATCATAGAAGATAAAAACCATTTACAACCCTGTTAAGAAAATGATAACAAACATCTTATAACATTCAATGAATTTTTTAAAATGGTTTTTCTTTTTGTTATTTCATGAAATTGTCACATTTCATTCTGTCAAATAAACTATCAACTTAAAAGTTAAGTACAAAATAAAATGTCTGCAAATACCAGTTTCATTCACATGAGAATTTGAAACCTTATGGAAAACTAAAAGAAAATTATGTGGACAGTTAGTAAGTGAAATAAAGATTTTAATGAGAGCCTATTTATTTCCTAAAAATTACTATTAAATTTTCTCTTCCATGAATAATAAGGATTTATTTCATATTGTATTTTTATATTGGACTATTTCCATCATTTAATATGTGTATTGAATATCTTTAGAAAAAATTAACTTTATTTAAATATTTGCATGATGTTTCAAGAGGTATTATTATCCCCTCTTCTTCAGGTATTTCTGGCCTGACAAATGATAGTACAAGCATCGGATTCGCACATGGACCCTTAGATTCTTGAGCATTGAATTTTAAATAATGCTCTAACCAACTGAGCTATCCTGCCAAAGGCAATAGTCAGTAGAAATTTCATATACTTATCAATGAGGTTCCTCCTGATTTCTCCACATTTTCCTAAGAGCAAAGTTGATTAGAGGGTTCCATACATTATGTATAATCACACTATGTTGGCTTATAGGATTTCACATGAGCAGTTTCTTTAAATTTTGTTCTTTGTACCATTTCTTCTCTATCCAATATTGGCACATACATGGTCCGCTACCTTAGACACATCTGTTTTCTCTCTTCTAATCATCAGTTTGTGTTCTTGCAAGTGCTTTTCAATGGGATAATTGATCTCACCAAAATATGTTCATCCACATTCACATGGTATTTCATAGGTGCAGTTTTTTCTTTTCAGCATTTCATGTTTAGGCTCTGTAGTTGTTAGAATTCCTCATAGTGTGATATGGCTCTGGAAAGCTGTTCTGATGTTATACTGATTTCAGATAGTCCTTAATTTGTCAAAGTATTGGTACACTGTGCTTCTTTTTGTTGTATATTTAATGTTTTTTAACAACAGCTAATGCAGGGGTCGCCAACTATATGGCCGAGGACACCATGGCACCCACAGAGCATTTTATGTCTGCCCACAGCTATATCGAACATAATAAAAAATTATTTATCTGATACAAATAAATTTAATTTTTAAAATTTCCTATAAACTATTGTATTATATTGTAATCAAATTATAAGCCATACTATACTTTTGCAGCGTAAAAGAGTTTATATGTTAAAATATTATTTTTGAAATAAATATTTTTGTACATTATGTGTATTATTAACAATATCCAACTATAAGTTTATATTGAAAAAATAAATGGTTCCCACCACCTGGCCAGTATTATAGAATGTCTTAAGTGCAAAAAGGTTGGAGATCCCTGAGCTAATGTATAATCATTTTTTTGTAAGTTTGTTCTATATAGATCTTTTCTTTTTCCAAATCGCTGCTTTCTGAACAAACTTCTTTTGTTCTGTTCCATAGTGATAGTATAATTCAATGTTTTGTGTTTCTGATATGGTTGGATATATAGGCTAGATATTTTCCTGTATGTGTAGGTTTTCAATAAACTGTAGTTTTGATTTTGCCAAGAGAGAATCTTGTCACTAAAATTGCCAATTTTTGTTCTTGTTCTGATTCTATTGTGAATTTAATTGAAGGAAATATATTGTTGATGTGATTCTAGAAAGTTTGTAGCAGTGCTTCACCATGTGGTGATACAACAAATATATCATCCACATAGCGAAGCCAAACTTTAGGTGGATATGGAGTAGTTTTTATAGCTAAGGTTTTAAGTTCTTCCATGTAAATATTGCTAATCAGGAGAGACAACAGTGAGTCCATAACCATTTCTTGACTTTGTTGTCAGAATTCTGTGTTATTCAATACTCAAGAATCTAAGGGTCCAGGTTCAAATACTATGCTATTACAGTCACTAATCAGGCTAGCAATACCAGAAGATGAGGGGAGAATAATACATCTTGAAACATTGTGCATATATTAACCTGTTTGATGTGCTATTACTAATAGTTGAATGTATTTGGAATATTTAACTAAAGTTAATTGTCTCTAAAGACACTCAATATGTATATTAGATGATGAAAATAGTCCAATATAAAAATACAACTAGAATACCATCACCACAAACCTTCAGGAAAACACTTCTTTCATATATATATATATATTAAAACAG
>JAQFVV010012950.1:142167-227545 GCA_028023455.1 Epiperipatus broadwayi | reverse complement strand
GCCAAAAGGAGAATAGTGTCTGCAGTAGCAGCAGTGGGTTACCGGGTTACAATACCAATATTTAAAATGTGCCTATCATTTAGCTTTGTAATAAACTACACTATAATATATTCAATAATCTATACTTACAACTATCTGTGTAATGTTTTTAAATGTGAAATTATTCAATTTATTTTATAGCAACTTTGCATTATGAAAAAATTCAACAATAATAAGCTATCTATATTAATAAAGATAAAATCAATTATTTCAATAACTATAATCAAATTTTATTATTCTTTACAATATGTAAATTAATACTTTAAAGAATAAACATTCAATCTTTTAATTATACTGGTATAATAGCATTACATAACAAGAAATAAAAGTTTTCTTCTTTCGAAATTTCTGACTATAATATTGGAACACAAGCAGTGATATAATAAGCATACATACTAATCTTTAATATCACCTAAAAATTTCCAGAATAGAAAGTACCAAATGAAACTTCACAGCTAATCAAAAACCATATAATCTTCTGTCCAATCATTTGATAATCAATCTTACCAAGAAAAAAAAACTTGTTGCCCTCTACCTGTTCAATTAAACTTCCTTATTCTGAAATATTAGTTTTAAATCTTGACAACACTTTAACTACAAGTTTTATATTTTCTTGAGATTGTGAAGAGTTCACATCAAGCAAAGTTCACACATTCTACATGTTTATATTTCGACTATCATATATTTTTGTAACTCCATTACTATTACTTATTGTATAATTTTCTCTATCTAGATAAATTATGTGAAGGAGTGAGATTTCTAAATATGGCTATGTAAACTTAACCTTTAGATGTCAAACAAAGATCACAATTAAGGATTTGTAAACACTAAATCTGTTTCCATCATTAATTTCTCAGCACTGAAAGCATGGAAATACAATTACACAAACAAATAGTTTCATTGACACATAGCTGGAAGATAATTGATGACATGAGAGGCTCATGATGATTGGGCTTTGTAATATCCTAAATGCTAGAGAGAAGATATCTTACAAAGTAGAAGATACTTGCATGAGTATCTTCTCATATATAGCAGAAAATATTATTGGTAGAGTACTGCTTATTCATAATTAAAGTTGATATTAGAAAGTTATTCTATTCTCCACCACCTATGGATTCTGTTTATAATCTGGATTCAGCAATGGTAAGATAATAGCTTTTTATGAAGCAAAAGTTTGGAATATTTTTAAAAAAAAATGAATACAAAATTTTAAAAATATTAGCAAAAGTGTATCAAAACAAATTCAATGAAAGAATTAAAAAGAGAAAGAACTAGATTAAAAAATTAAAAGATAATAGAAAAATATGGCATTCTAAAAAAAAAAAAAAGTAGAAAAAAAGTAAAAGAAAAAAAACATATTCTTGGTAGTTAAAAGAGAACTGAAAAAAATAAAATGAGATAGAAAAAAGTAAAAAACATAGATAAGAATAGTTTCAGAATTATAAATTATATATATCCATGCATACTTATATCCTTGTGATGCAAAAATAGTATATCTGCCTGCTATGCTTGTGACCTTTGAGTTCAACTACCAAATGGGTAAAACTTTAAAAATTGTTCAAATTCCATTCAGGTTTAGTAGTAGAACCATAATTTGACTCAGCTAACAATATACTGATTAGGAAATGTCTATCTAAATAAAGAATACAATAAAAAATAAGTTCAAACCATCAAGCAGCAATTGGCAAATCTGATGAATGATGCCTTGTTCACCAGCAAGAGAAAATTGCTAAAACTTTACTCATACAGTGAGTCATTTAAAAATTATTTTAATGATTTTATACATATATATAATCCAAAGATACACAAAGCATTGCACATTATATTTTGGAAAGTAACATTGAACTCTCAGCCAGCAGAAAATGATTTGTGTCATAACTTACAAACAACTATATTTGAGATCTTTGTTGTTATTTAGTACACGATCGACACTAATAAGTTTAATAATAGTGATTTGATTGGCTGGATTATTTAAAGTTCTTTTAAAATAATTAATTTATATATATAAAATAAATAAATAAACTTTGACTTTAAACTGTGAATATTAATACACGTATATATATATATGTGTGTGTGTGTGTGTTACACAGAGAAAAATAATTCTATAATAATTATTAATAATCGAGCACTCTATACACTTTCGATACTGTGTACTAGACACAATACTGAAAGCGAGCTCAGCTATTCATAATTATTATAAGATTTTTTTTTGTTTGTTTAATACACACTTATACATATATATGTGTGTGTGTGTGTTTTTAATATATATAAAGACCCTAAGATCTCTGCCATTATAATAGAAAGAATATATATAATTATGATATTTGGGAAGGAAAAAACCTTAAATTGTACTTGTTATTTAATGTTTTAAAAAGTATATTGATTTGCTTTTTATTTGTGCTATATTTAAAATAAAGATAAAAATAATTTAATTTATAAATTTGGACACAAAGTAATTAATTACGAGATAAAATAGAAATTGACTTTGTTATTTTAAACTGTATAACTTAACTTAATTATTGAAAAATAAATTACGATAATTAATTAGATGTTCAATAAAAATGCTTAAAATTGTTTAGAAATAAAAAAAAAAAAGTCCACTAGAGACGGCAGTAACAATATTAATAATAATAAAAGCAGCAGAAATACACTGTATGACAGTAATAGTGAAAGCAGTATACAGCAAAGCGTTGACAGGGCAAAATAAGCAACTTAGTTTAGCATTTGTTAGCTAAAGCCCTCCCATAATTATGGCTTTTAAGCCTCAACTATTTTTTATTTCTAGGATTCAAGATAGAAAATTTGTAACTTATGGAAATTTCCAGTATTTCAAAAACACAAAAGTAACATGCAATCTGCCAACATAAAACCAGTGAACAGTATATATGTATGTAAATCGTATCTATCTATACATGAAATTGGTAAAAGTGGGCAAAATCATCATAGGTAATTAATAAATTTTTAAATTAGATAATGACTTAAATAAATAGTAAGTGTTAAATTGAAATAAAGCAAAAAAGCTAGTAAGTATTAGATATTATATAAATAATGATTTATAAAAAAGACTACTTCACTATATAAAACTTTACCCATTAGTATATAAAACTTAAATATTTATTACATACAATCATTTGCGAATTCTAACAGAAAAATGTCTAGATTATAAATTTATATTCACCATTGTTGCTGTGAGTGGATAAAATTATATAATATTGTATAGCATATTTGAAAGAAATAATGAATGAATAAAAAAATGATGCTGTTTAATAGGTGTTTGTCTGAAGGTTTGTCTTGCTAGCACTTTAGTATTAACTATTTATTGAACTATTTTCATCATCTACAGGAATCCCTTAATAAGTGTGGTTTTGAAAAATGCGTTTTTAAATAATATGCAAAAAATTTTTGAGACCATCCCTTTAACTATACAGTATAAAATTTGATTGGTGAGCCTTTTTATTTTGAGGAGCAAGCACTTAGACGTATAATTAATTGCAAATCATGAGAGATGCCATCCGCATCCACCAGAGGTGTGAGACTCACCCTTGACAGTTGAGGGTACCTCAGCTACCCTCATCAAGCCTAGACATGAAGCATGCTTATTGTTTACTCTCATCAAAAAAAATTTCTATTGTTTTCTTCTTTTTAAATCACTCTTTGTAGCCATGGACACACAAAAAAAGACTAAATGAAAACTCATCACTTGGGATACTAAACTTGATGTTATTAAATGATTTCATAATGGTGGAGGAAAGCTTAACATTGTCAGAACACTAAGCTTAGATAATACAACAATACATACTATTTTGAACAAAGAAAGTGAGTACCAGGAAAAAGACAACATGGCATATGCATTAGTAAGGTATGCAATGCACTAGAAATAGAAGTCTGTTGATGAATGAAATGTAAGATTTGCTTTTCATATGGTTGGAAGATTGTAATCAGAAGCATTCCTATTGAAGGAAATAACATTAGGAATAAAGTTTTAAGCTTTTTTTCTTCATTGAAAAAAAAAAAAGATGTTTCAACATTTTCAGCAAGTAAAGACTGGCTACAAAATTTTAAAGGTCGATTCAGCATAAGAAATGTTGTAAACAAAGGCAAAACTCCCCATACAGTAGTGCCACCCTGTGCCAAACAGAGTAATCAATGGATGCCAGAAGGCTTGTGCATAAAATCCCTATCTAGTGCCTACTCATCCAATATCCCCAGACTAGTTTCTGGCTTGTGGCCATCATCAGTGAGGAGCCTTGGATCTGAGAGCACTGCACCTAGATCTTAGGATCCAATGCAATCCACCAGCAGCCACCTTTATCTCTACTTAACTACAAAACCATGAGTCTTAAATTAAAAACACTATAATATTTCCAATCCAAGCTCATTAGTTTATATAGTCATATGGGTCTGAACTCAATTCAGCACCCATACATTTTGGTGTCTTTGGCTCTTAAACAACCATAGCCACCACTATCCTATTAGGCAGGATTGGTGTTAAACCATCAAACATCACATGATCACCATCTCAATATTAGCACATAATTTGTTGTAAACAAAGGCAAAACTCCCCATACAGTAGTGCCACCCTGTACCAAACAGAGTAATCAATGGATGCCTTCCAACAAATTATGTGCTAATATAGAGATGGTGATCATGTGACATAAGAAATGTTACATTAACAGGGAAAGCAACCAGTATCGATAAAGATGCAGCAGACAAATATCCTGTAGAATTGAATAAAATAATCGAAGAAAATGGCTACGATCTCCAGTAAATATTTAACATTGACGAAACTGTTTTATTCTGAAAGAAAATGCCAACAATAACATTTTTTGGCAAGAAAGGAAGCATCTACACCAGATCATAAAGTATCTAAAGATAGATTAACACTTTCACTTGAAAGTAACGCAGAAGGAGACTGTAAAATGACACCAATGCTAATTTATTGTACAATGAATCCAAGAGCACTCAAAGGCATTAACATGAAATCCCAGTAATTTGGAAATTGAATAAAAAAGATTTGGTTCCAAACAGTTATTTGAAGAGTGGTTCACTATGCACTTTTTGTCTGGCAGTTGAAAAATACTGCAAGGAAAATAATCTAGATTTTAAAGTTTTTTTGATTCTAAATAATGCCCCTGGTTATCCTACCTCTCTCAATCATTTAAATAACAATGTGAGGGTTATATTTCTACCACCTAATATGACATCTTAACTACAACCTATGGATCAAGGAATCATTTCTCACTTCAGAGCATATTATTTGAGATAAACTTTTTCCCAGGCAATTCAAGCTACAACTGGAAACAACTTGATCATTCTCCAAGAAATTTTAAAAAAATTTGATATTAAGCAAGAAGTTGATAATATACATAAATCATGGGAATAAGTTACAAATAGCTCCATGAGAGCAGTCTGGCAGTATCTTTTCCCAGAATGCGCAAATGACTTTTTTGGTTACAATGATCATGTTGGCAGAGTTATTGATGAAATTGCTACATATTGGAAAAGGCCTCAGGTTTGAAGAAACAGATTCATAAAATGTGAGAGCATTATTGAAATCATATGTGAAAGATTAACTGATGAGAATCTTCTTGAAATTGAACATCAACATGCATATGAGAAAGATAAAAATGAAGTAGGAGAAAAAAAAGATTCCTAAAGAAATTTCCATTAAAAAACTTGAAGAACTATTCAATAAACTTGAAAAAACAAAAGAGCTCATGCGAGATCGATCCAGATGATGAAAGAATCTAAAACATTTGTTGAAAGGTAGATAAACAAATTTATTGTTAACGCAAAATTATGGATGAAAGGAAAAAGCCAAGATTGTTTGATTGACATTAGATTTTTGTTTTCCAAAAAATGAAATTTAAATGTATTCTTTTTTTTTCAATAAATCGATTAATAATTCTTTGTGTATTTAACTATATTTATGTACATTTTGAGCAAATGAAGAATTTTTTTTTATGTTTTTTATTTTTTCCAAAATTCATTATAGTTATTCCCATAGGTTTTTAAGTTTGATTAGTGCTATTTTAATATGTGAGATATAAATGGAGGATTCATTAACCATACTAATCAAGGGATTCCTGTATTATTAAGAACTGAATGTCTTTAATATTTTAAAATATATTTAAACTTGCTAAATACATTCAACTGTTAATAATAGGCCACAGGTTTGTATTTAACACAACATTTAAGTGATATTCTATTTTATTCGAGGGTTGCTCATCTGATCAGTGACAGTACTAGCATGAGAATCAAACATGGACTTTTAGATTCTTGAATATTAAATTTTAAGATAATACTCTAACCTCACGAGTCTTTTCCAGAATAGCTCACTTGGTTAGAGTGTTACTTCAAATTCAATATTCAAGAATCTAAAGGTTCAAGTTAAAATCTCATGCTAGTACTGTCATAGATTAGGCTAGCAACAAACGAAAAACTAGGAAAATAATATCACTCAAAATATTGTGTTAAATACTAACCTGTGTGCTATTAGTAACAGCTGAATGCATTTTGCTAAAGACATTCAGTTCTTAATATTAGATGATGGAAATAATCCAATAAATAATTAATGTTTAGTAAGTGATTTACAACTGATAAATTAATCAGCAAAAATTTAAATTCTGATACAGAGAGAATTTATTTATTTGTATTAAAAAGGTGATAATAAAAAATTAAATGACAATATATATTAAAGTGTATTTATTTGTTCAAATGTAATTACAAAAAAAAAAAATCAATTTATTTATGATATATCTTTCTTATATCACACAAATTTCTGTAGCACACATTTTTCATGTAAAAGAGAATATATAATAAACATATTTACTTGTACAAATATGTCAACAAAAACATAATAAAAAGATCAATAATAAAGTATTATTTATTATTGCATTTTCTTATTTATTTATTTGAATTTCTATAATTTGATCTTGCAAATTCATTTTATCATTAGAAACAATATAATGGAAATTGGAATGATGAAAAAAAAAAATTATTATTTTTATTATTTTAAAAATTATTATTATTTTTATGCAATTACATTTAATGTATATCATAGTCTAATTTCTTATAGATTATTTTATTGTTTTGTAATTATATATTTCTTAAATCAATATGCTCATTATATTGCAATTTAATGTTTTATTGAATATGCTACTATTTGTAAAATATATGTATCATAGTGTTGTTGCAATAAATGTGATACTAATTAAAAATCAGAATATGTAACTTATATTTCAAGAATAGTAAATGGAATACCAGAATGCAATTGCATCAAGCCTATGACAAATTATGATAATTATTTTTATTTTTTTAATTTAATGCATCAGTATTTATTTCCAATTATGTAAATAGCCAACTCAAATATGGAATATTATTTTTTTGTTACTTAAATTTTATTATTTTAGTTAATTGTTTGGTATTTAATTATTTGTTGTATTAATGCAGTCATATACTTTTCTTCTGTTTAAATTTGAATAGGGTATATATATATATATACATATATATACATATATATATTGTGCCCTTTTCTATAGGTCAGCATTGGCTCACCACAGTAAATTATTAAAAATTTTAAATTTTAGAATGTGTTCTCTTGATGTGTTAATTATATTGTATTGATAATATCTTAAAGTACAATTTAAAGCTAAGTGAAATTATGTAGTGCTTAAAATTATAATGAATCCCTTAAGAACAGTTAAGTAAAGCTAAAAATATTATTACATATGGTTGCAAAAGCTGTCCATAATAAATAACACAGCTATAAATATTTAAAAGTGCATTTAAAAGTTAAATTTTAATAGTTTAAAACTTGTAGTTAAATAAATGTTATATTTATTTTTATAAATTATATTAATAATTATAATTAATATCGTATATTTTAAAAAGTAAGTTTTATGGTAGTGAAAGTTGTATTTAATTCTATATTTTCTAAAATATTATTCCAAATTTTATATAATTGTATTATTTTGTTTAATACAACAAGTATAGCAATTTATTATTTATTCCCAGACAGAAAAATCGGATAGTCTGTCTTAGTTATATTAGTCATGTAATTTGTATAATAATATATGGTTATACACACATGCTTGCTAGTATTTATTAGTAAAATTCAAAATATTGTAAAATTGCATTATAGAATTGGATACAATTATTACCTATCATAACGGCCAATATTAAATATTAAGTTGATTATCGTATAAAATATTTTAAATAATGTAATAAAGACGAATACAGTTAATAAAAAAGAATATTAAAAGTGGGATAAATTTATTAAATATTGTTTTAAAAAGTTGTTTAAAGTAGTTTTAAATGTTTAATGAATATTTAGTAAAGTAATAATTAATTTAAAAGTAATATTTAAATAATATTTATAAAGTTTTAATATGTCATATTTTTTATTTTGAAATTTAATTGTGTAAGTTTCTAACATTATGCAAATTTGGTATCAAACCAAAAGTAAGAATCAACCAATAGAATGACGTATTTTCTAGGATATAAATACGGATTGCACGGGGGGGGGTGTTCCAGTGTCTGATTAAAAATGTATTAAAGGTAGCAGAATCATATCAGAAGCTATCAAGGTGATAGTAGTTTTTAATTTTATTATTTAGTCAATTTTTTAGTGCTCTCGTACAATTTTATTTGCAAAACTAATAGGTTATTATTATTTTAAAAAATATTTGCAAAAAGAGAGTGTAAAAATCGAAATATTAATAATAACTTCATTTAATATGCATTGTTAATTTTTAAAGTCCTGTTATCAGTAGTATTCTTCAAAGTCTAATATAACTTTGCAATATAAAATGGATATACCAATAAGTAAAATGTATTCAACTTATAATATTTTAAAAATGAGTATAAAATTTATTAATGCAGTTTCAATAATATTGAACAAGAGAACTATTCAAATGAATAAATTAATTCTGTGGACATTGTTTGAGGAAACTCATTGGAAAAACTGTTTGCTTATTTAAAGTAAAGACACATTATTTTATATAGCAAAATAACCTTGTCCAGTATTAATAAACAATAGGACAAGTATACTTTATAATGAATTTATGGAAATACAATATTATATGAGTAAATGTTATATCCTTTTTGAAGGAAACATTTTAAATACTTGTAATAAATTTATCTTAAGTAAAGATTAATGAAGATATTCTAGAAAAGTGTATGTATAAAACCTGAATGATAGAGGTTAATACGCGTATAAATAAAATTGTTTTAAAAGCTGATAATTTAAGACAAGAAAAACCTCTGAATATGTAATAAATAACAATAAATTTCTTTGAAGAAGAAACCTATAAAGAAATGAACATGTTAATAAATCAAATGTGGAATTATAAAAATGCTTTATAGTGCGCAAAAAAAAAGTTTATCCGGATAATTTAAGCTAAGCCAACGGAAAATGGTGCATCAATATGCAGATATGGAATACTATAGTATAGAAGCTTCATGGAATTATTTTTTAAAAGTTATAATTTTATTATGTCTTAATAGTCATCATTCTGGATTATAGAAATTACAAACTATTATTCTATAACTTTTCCAGGATGGATTGATGATTGTTTTATGTAATTTTTCAAGATTTTAAAAGATGTCGCATTATTTTTATTCTTCATTTTTTTTTTAAAACCTAAGATTTTCATGCGAGAAGTTTGGAAGACACCTACTCCAGGAAATATATTGTCTTATTCATTGTCATAGCAATGGGGGAGGTTGTAGAATTATTCTTGAAGTGAACATTTTTAAAAAAAAATTTTGAAAAAGAAAATGGAAATATTTTTAGGAAGCACTTATCTATAACAAACATTTTGCAATAAATACATAAATGGTTATCAATCATTATTTAATAAATTAAAATAATTCTCCATCAACATATAGACTTAAAATTTAATAAAGTTCAATATATCTGAATGATATCCTTTTCAATTTTTTCTTCTTTTTTGTATTAATGACCCACAATATCACTTCTAGTTAAAGGTTCATTCTTACATTTCAAATATGTAGCTATTGAAAAAAAAAATTTAAAACACTAGTTGATATTTTTTTTTTCACTAATTAACTGGAGTTGTATGTTCAAAATATAGATGTGAACATTATAAAGTATAAATAATGATTGTTTTTTTTTGCACATAACTTCCAATTCTAAATTATATATTCTAACTTACACAAATCTGATATTGTAATACAATCATAAATTGCAATTTATTTTCCAGTAACATTATTTTCATTACTGCATGGTTTAGTGATTTTTGTTAATCAGTTTTTAAAAATCCACAAATACCAATTCACGCATTTTTTCATGGTTAGGTTATATCTGACTTTTCTTTCAGAAGTGGACTAGTCCAGATTCCTTCCTTATCTGATCACATTGAGCATGCATTACCGCTAATCAAAGCGTAAACATGTGGATAAAATCCTACCACTGGTTAGGCTCTCTGAAGCCAATTGTTGTCAGTAAGGTAATGGAAATAATCAGCCTTTTTAGAGGCAAGCTAGAGAATGTCCGTCTACCTATATAACTGAATGTGCTCTCCATTGAAACAACTTCCAACAGTGGAGGTGTTTCTACTATATTTACTATGGATACATCTATGCAGTGAAGCAAGTCCCAATAGGATTGGAAGTTGCTATGACTATGGCAGACTTGACGCAAGCTGTCTAATACAGCCAGAAAATACATTTAACAAACTCAAGGCAAGCTGTACACTACAGAAGAGTTAAGATTAGAACTCACAAGGCAAGCTAATATATACCTCTGGAAGTGGGTCCTGTCATTCAGCATGACCAGCACAATATTAACTATGTTTATCTACTTACAACTGTATTTTGGGAATGTTCATATTTTTTTTTTATATTACTGTTGCTTTGAGTCTGAACTCTGCAATTCAGCCAAACACAACAGGTTATTTCCAAATTATATATATTATAAAATACCCTGTAGTTAAATATCACACATTTTAAACTACTTATTTAAAAAAAGACACTACAAATTCTTTTTATATTATTTAATATATAATGTTTATTTGGTATACCTTTTAAAAAATTAAAGATAATCCTTATGGCAATAAAGATCTGCTCTCATAAATAAACTTCATTCAGCCAGGAAACGAGTTTATCATTAGATAATTTATTAAATATTAATAAATAATGTACCTATCTCTAATTCATCTAGTGTAAATGTATTAATATTAGTTTTAATATAAAAAATATATTTAAGAAAAAAGACTGCATATTAAACTTACCGTCCTGGCTTGGTATTGCATTGTGACCATGCCAATGAAGATCTGATTACACTGAGCTTTAAAGCAGCTGTTAACATCTTTTATGGTTCTGTTTAAAAAATCTGTGTTTGCCAGAGAGCTGTCACTATAGGAATGATGCATGTCTGATTTCAAATGACTTTCCAAAGAATGCATGTCCCATGACCTAAACATAAAAAATAATATCCATTAAAAATAAAATAAAATAATAAAACTATAAATATGATATACAATACTTCAAATAATTTTTGTTTTATCCTCATGAGCAGTTTTTAATAGGTAAAGTAATATATGTTTAGCAAAATGTTTGAGAATGAACAGCAAACCATGTAATTTTTTTCTTAATAGTTTTAAATAACTCTGAAACTTTTTAACACTCCAGCCACCTATTCTATCAATAACATGAATGAAAACACCATGCACTGCATATAAGGAAAACATTTTTTCATGTTTTTAAGAATGAAATTAACATTTTTTAAAATGCAAAATATAAATACGACATGCAATTTATTTTTCAAACATTAATGTATTTGCAGTCTTATCTGATATCATCAAAAACTCAGACCTGAAAATCTTCGAAGCATCATCTATATAGTTTTACCACTCACCATATGATGGAAATTTAAAACTAATCTCTGCAGAATATATTTTTTCCAGCATATGGTGAGTGATTAAATAATGTAGATGATGCTTCAAAGATTTGATAATATTTCAACTTATTTCATATATTTACAATACTACTATTTAAATATTAATTGTTATAGTTCAAATGTGATTGCAATGTATGTGGAAGTGACTGTAAATTCCCAACAACCTATATGTAAACTAATACAACTCTACCAATAAATGAAAAAATACAGAATAAGCCCTTCTCTACTTTAGATTGGATCAGCTATAAGCATTGAATATTATTGATGTGTTACAATACAGTGTAAATTCTATATATTAATATAATTTCAGGATAACTCCAAGCTATTCTGAAATCACTATAAATAATCATTTAATAAACACATAAATTGAATGCTTAAATATATTCCAAAGTAAAGTATAGGTTTGTATTTTTATACTGGACTATTTCCATTATTTAATATGAGTATTGGATGTCTTTAGAAAAATTAACTTTAGTAATAGCACATCAAACAGGTTAGTATATGCACAATGTTTCAAAAGCTATTATTCTGCTCTCTTTTTCGGGTGTTGCTGGCCTAGCCAGTGACAGTATTAGCATGAGATTTGAACCTGGACCCTTAGATTCTTGATTATTGAATTTTAAGGTAACACTTTAACCAACTGAGGTATCCTAAGTGTTGCCTTTTGGATTTAAATATAGATAGCAATATATATATATATAAACTTCAAAGTATCGCATCTTTCTTGACATTCTGTAAATAATAATTTATCTCCCTCAGGTAGTTATATATGTTAGATTAAAAATTTTCATGGTTTTATTATGATGTAAATAAAGTAAAAACAATTTCATAAAATTAACCACATATTCGGTAGTACTTCCCAAAATCGCATACTACCTGGCCGGCTTTTCACCAACCAGCACCTTCATTAAAAGGATCAAGACGCTTTGTAGGAAACTATGCTGGGGGAAGGGGGTCCCAGTCATCAGCTTAAATATTTTACAGAAGCCTAAACCCCTGAATGAACTGGCCTTACATGCCCTTAACTCTTTCAGCTCTTTGAGCGCTGCGAGCGTGCATCAGGTGACGTTCAGATGATGTTTTGTTTTCTTTCTTTACTGACGTAAAAGGTATAAATGTGACGTAGATGAAAATATGATCATTAGAAAGCTCCATGATGTAGCTTTCAGAAAATGTTTATTTCAAAAAAAATCGGTTAAAATTTAAATTTTTGGCAGCAGTTTTAATCAACCACAGTATTTAATTCTTTTGTCTTTTTTAATAATTTTTGTACTTATCACGGAGCGATAAAAGACAAAAATAACTTACGGGCTACAGATGACATATCTCTGGTACTATTACAAAATGGCTGACAGAAGCGGTTGAATGTAATTTTGTAAGTAACATTTAAAAAATTTTATTTTTTTATTTTTTTAGTAAAAGCATAATATATTTTTATATAAATTATAATTTTTATTAATTATTTTTAGTTTGTAATTTGTGTGTGTTAGTTATTTACGTTCGTATATAATTAATATCTAATGTAACTTTTAACGTTCTACACTTATAAAAATAATATTTTTCAAAAAGTATAATTTATTACGAAAATCATTAATTATGTTTATATATATATAATATAATATGGTTTATAAGTAATTTGTTATAATTCCGATTCTTGTTTATGTTTTTCAAGTCTATAGCTAACAAATGATCTGTATGCAAATAAATTATATATACGTGATTCATGCTTTCGTTTTGGTATATGTTTCATAACATTATTTTCAAGTCAATAGCTAACAAATACACTATATGCAAATAAATTATATCTATGTAGTACAATAAATATAATAAGATAGCATCACTTCTGTGCATAAAGAATATAAACATCACTTTTGTGCATAAATAATATAAGAATCACTTGTGTGCATAAAGAATATAAACATAACTGGTGTCCATAAAGAATATAAACATCACTGATATACACAAAAAATATAAAATGAAGAGATGAAATTCATTTTATCATAGTGATATAGACAGTAGCCTACAATTTCTAGTTTTAGACAGACAAGAAGCCAATTGCTATGATGATTTATTTTGTATCTTTTATTAGGATGGATCTTTTTCTTTATAGACGCCTTTGACATTTTGAACATTTGGGGTACAAGATAAAAATGAAGAAGTCATATCCAACTTCATTTGGAGATTGTGAAGCTGTGGACTCAGGTAAGACATGTTATACATGTTTAGAAAGATAGTTTTGTGAGAAATGCAAAGAAATTATCACTGAAGATGTATTTTCAATTTTAGTTAATGTTACTTATCATATTATGAACAAACAATAAAATAATAAGTATTTCGGATGTGAAAAATTCTTTTTTCCTTATTTTTTATATAGTTATCACTATTTATTTTATGATTATTGTTTTCCTTAATGTTTCTAGTTTCTAGCAATGTAATTGTTTTTGCTCTAACATAATTAAAACTGAAGTTATTGTGAAAATTGTGTGTCAGGCCAGTATTTTAAAAAGTTCAATATGGCAGCTTGAAGCTCAAAGAGTTAGTCTTCCAAATTCAAAGGACATACAATATTCTGGTTAGGCTATTGAATTCTCATTCTGACATTGAGTGCCCGGTTCCCATAAAAAGGGTTGAACCTACTGATAGACCCCCACCCAGATTGAGAAGACTTTGGATCCAACAACAGATGATGGATGTCCTATCATGGATCAAGACCTCCAGCTCCCTATTCCAGTCAAAACTTACTTACTGGGACACATACCGACTAATGTTCGAGGAAAAAATGTGTACCCCATCTTGCTCTCAATTTCTATCTCCAGACTTGCCAAATGGATACAATTCCTCAGACTTGAGCCCAAGTATGTAGACTTCCTGCTCAAGGTCAACCTTAAGGCGCTTCCCACAGGGTCCTTTTTATTCCATCATAGAGGCTATAACATCGATATATTGTGTCCAATGTGCAGGAAGATAGAAGAGACCATGGACCACATTCTGTTCCATTGTGATTCGTGGTCTCGTCTCCGAGGCGTGATTCTGAGGAAAAGATCTGTGCCTGACCTGGCTTATGTAATGATTCCTCTGGCCTTTGAAAAGGGGCTTTTTTCCAGAATTCGGCTGGCTTCATTTGTCAACTTCGGGACTTGGACTATACATTGCAAACTATTGTTTGAAAGTAGGATCGACCATAGTCCTGAGTACTTCCTTATAAATTTCATATGGAAAACTAGGGAGATTGACAAGAGGACTTTCCCAGAACAGTTGGTGATTCAGACCTGGGATCAACTAAAAATATAAGTTTCAAGACATTCCGTTTCATTCTATGGACGATGCCTCTGGCCTTGTCAGGGTGGATTCTACCCCTAGTGCTGTGATGACAGGGATGGTATGACTGACTTCCTAACCATCCTATTTGAACTGTATCCCTGTAAACTCATTGCAGACAATGCTTGTTAACAGCAGCTATAACTATTGCCTGTATACACAATTATGTACCCTGCTCTATAAATGAATAAAATATATTTTTTGAAAGTAAAATTAACCACATAGTTTACTTTGTATATCATAATAAATCCAGGACAATATTTAATCTAACATGTATATATATAAAATCATAAACTTGATTTTAAAAACAAATAATTAGATTCATTTTCTTTTAAATGGCATAACTTTATTCACAATAACAATTAATGTTTTAGTCAAGCCCTAGTAGCCATCCTCACAATTAATTATTACTTAATCAATTTACCTAGTCATATAAAAGAAACTGTCAAATTTTATTAAATTTATCATTACAAATAATGGATAATTTTAATGATGGTTAACCCTTCCACCACTGAATATATCATTCACCACAGGAGGTAAAAATCAAAGCTTTTAATTGGCCAATTCACAAACTCATGTGTCAATTTTTCAAAAGATATTGACCGTTTATTAATATATTCACTTTAGTTTCGTTTGTAAAAAGTATATTAATAATTTGTCAGATTATGAAAGTGAACGAAAGTTTGTTCAAAAATAAATTTTGATTTATAATTTTAAAAATTTTTGATTACAACTTAAGTGAAAAGAAACATCAATCACCAATTCCACTTATGATTTATATTTCCCACTTTGCAATAAATAAATAATTCTTGCTAAAATCTTAACTATTTTTGTAAAATAATATTTATTTTTAGCATATTATATGAAAATAATTTGTATTTCATCAAAAAATACTTTAAAATGCTCTAAAACATTCGTTTATCATTTTCAAAATAAAACAAAAACCGTTCATAACTCTTTACTTTTTGGCAGCCATATTCTTTTTTACAAAACTTCAACAGCCAATAAGATTCAAGAAAAGATGGTAAGAAGGCAGTGCTTTTCCATTTTCTTTGTTTACAAAATTTCAACAGCCAATAAGATTCAAGAAAAGATGGTGAGAAGGCGGTGCTTTGGTTTTGTTTGACATAAATGGTCATTTTATTGATTTTTTACTTGTAAAATAATTCAACAGATGGCAGCATCTTACAGAACTTTTTTCCTTCTAAAAAATGACGTCAAAACCGTAAACGTAGTACAAAAACTAAGCGATTTACAGTGATGTCAAGTTTCCTCGTTTAAAAACAAGTCAATCAGGTGAAAGATTAATGCAGTTTGCCAAAAACACTGACTGTTGTGAATAAAATTCTACTATTCAAAACAAAATATTTCAAAATACTTTTTTACTATTTATAAACAATCTTCTTTTATTGTAAATTTATTAACAATTTCTAAGCATATGAATTATAAGAAAATAGTTTTATATAAAATCCCTTTAATGTGTCTGTTTATCATTTAAGTAAATATTACTTGATCTCCATTAAATTTTTTTATTAATCATTAATTAATCAGGAAATTATTTACTTAATGAATAATATTTCTGTAGTATAATTTTCACTACACTATACATGCAAGGTAGAAATTGATTTCTATCAGCTTTTAACATCTTGTGGAGCATGTCTTAGATCATATGTTTATGATTATACCTCTCCACAAGGTATTAAAAGCAGATAGACATATTTTTATGATTACACCCTTCCACAAGATGTTACAAGCACACATAAACCAGTCCCTACTTTATGTGAGTAGTCATGCAAAAATTACACTAGAAAAATATTAATTCATTAATCGGTTTCTAATTCCAAAAATGTGTTCTTATTCATATAATTTTGAAACAAAATAAAAACCAAAAAGTGTTAAAGCTAAAAGTATTTAAATAAATTGTTCTTTTACACAATAACCAGTTTAAAAACTTGTGCAGAGTCAAGCCATTATGAAAAGGTATAACCATATAGATATATTCTAACTTAATAGCACTGACTTAACTTTTGACGAATTCTCACCAGAATCATAGTGCAAATTTAATTACCTAACTGCATCAGTAGAAGGATGAATATTTAGTTTATAAAATATAAAAATTATTGCAGTGAGAAATGTAAATTGTAAATGTCAGATGTTCTATTTTTTGACAAAGAAATGCAAAACTGTTTTCTGATGATTGGATTTGAGTCGTTTGCTATAACCCATGCCTGCATAAATTTTCTCTTATGACCATCCCTCTCTATGTAGATGGTGTTAATGTTAGAAGGAGAAAATATGTATCCTGTAACAAGCTCATAATCCTGAAAAATTGATTTATGTTGCCAATCTTGCTTAGCATTTTTATAAAAGATAGGAGTGCTGATCAATGAGTCTCTTAGATCTATTAGATCAAGAATAACGATAGTATGCTGCCTTCCAAGCTTGCTACAGGATACGAGTTTTCCCCTTCTTCCTGTCATCTTTCTTTTACGTTCATCCCTCTACGTAGATGGTCTTAATGTTAGAATGGAAAAAACATGTGTCCTGTAACAAGCTCGTGATCCAGGAAAATTGACTCCTGTTGCTAATCTTGTTTGGCATTTTTATAAAGAGAGGAGTGCTGAGCGACTCTCTTAGATCTATTAGATCAAGAATCCCCATAGTATGCTGATATCCAAGCTTGATACAGAATACATGTTTTCCCCTTCTAACATTAAGATCATCTGCATATAGAGGAATGATCATAAAAGAAAGTTCAAGGAGGCATGGGTTATTGCAAGAGACCTGAATTCAATCAACAGAAAAAAGTCTTACATGCCTTTGTCAAAAAATGAAACATCTGAATTTTATAATTTATATTTCTCACTGCAATAATTTGTAATTGTATAAACCATATATTCATCCTGCTCCTGGAGCAAATAGTTAATTAATTTTTTTATTGAAAATTCACCTAAAGTTAACTCGCTCCTATTAAGTGAGAATATATCTATATGATTATACCTTTTCATAGTGGCTTGACTTAGTTCAAGTTTTTTCAAGTATTTAATTAGTATATTAAAAGAGTTTCATGTTAAATAATTATATAATACTGAGTTACAAAAGTGTAAGATAAATTACACAAAAATTAAAATGTTTTTTTTTTAATTTAGTACATAAATATTGAAATAACATAATTTGATACCATAGATATAATATTTTAAAAAAAGATATCACACACGTGATTATTAAAGAAAAAATGCTTTTTTTTTTAATTTAGTACATAAATATTGAAATAACATAATTTGATACCATAGATATAATATTTTAAAAAAAGATATCACACACGTGATTATTAAAGAAAAAATGCTTTAAAATATTCACATAAGAATATTATTTTTTTGCTTATTAGGTATGAGATTATGACAAAAAAAAAAAAATTATGAAAACAAAAAAATTATAAAACACTAAATTTTAATGAATTGAATTAAACTATTTAGAAAAATCCAAACATATTTGTCTAAAATTTATGATGTTATCACATTAACTGTATAACGTTTTTCGTTTTGCCTTTACACGCTAATATAAACTGCACGTGAGTTGATCAAGCTATGTCAAAAAAGAAGAAAGTTATATTTCTATTCTAAAAACATAGCTATATTTCCTGATCAACTCGGCGTATTAATTGTTGAGAATTGTGCTACTGACGAAATCAGCTTTTAATTTATTTAATCTGGGCACCAGAATTCCTAAGAATTCACTGAAATCGTCATATAACATCTCACGAATAAAAAAAATGTTTTTAAACTAATCGGTATTACATCATACCGTAACGAGAATTAATTTTTTAAGATTATTATTCCTGGCAAAGGTAAATTACATTTTTAAATCTTATTAAACTACTAATAGATTTAATAATAAATAATAATAACTATTATTAATAACGTACAAATGAAAATTGGTATTAGAAATATTTTTATTCTAATAGATAAAAAATGTTTGAAATAAATTATTTATCAAATAAATTGGAGAGAACACACTTAATTCTGATGTGAAACATTAATAATAAAAAAATAACTGCTGAATAATTAATTACAAAGTTCTTGGTTAAATAAGAGTCTCTATCGGGATCCTATTATAAGCTTATTTTTAAGAATTGTTTGCAAACGTTACTTTGGTCACAATCAGGATAATGAAGCATAACTTACTGGTAAGTTTTGTGAATTCAGTAGTAGATAACTATGCATAGTTTTTCGGGGTTGAATTGAGCTCACGGCCTTTGATTATTAGTTGATCTTGGTGCTGGTTCCATAGGCTAGTCGCGTAAGCTTCTCTGGTGTCCATCAGTAATGATGTCAGCTAAAGCTCCGGTCTACTCTCGTATGAATAACTTTTTCATCGTAGAGTGGTCTGGATTGTCTAATCCAAAACCAACCAAAAGAATATCAGCTAAACCAAGATGTTCTTCAAACTGATCTCTGCCTTTTATACTCTCTAGAGGCCCAGTTTTCCAACTTCTGCGCATATCTTTTGTTTGTCAAAATATCCGTTGATAATCTTATATATTCTTTACAAAATTTATGTTACAAAGTCTCTATTTTTTTCAGCATAATTCTGCCATCTTTAATTAGTTAAAATATTTTTACTTTCTCTTATCTAGATTGGTAATTTGTGTCTTTTGTTCTCTCCAATTCTAACTTTTATTTCTAATTACATAAAAAAAAAACGAAAGAATAATTTAACTTTCATTGTACGTTATTTTTTTAAAAAAAAAATTAGTCAAAAAAAAATCTAAATTTACTTTTATTTTTTAGCTTTTACCAAATGCCAATATATTTGCAACGTATATAAATAAACGTTACAATACCACCAGTGCCAGGAGATGAGAATAAAATAGGGGTTTACACTAATTTTATTCTTAAGTTTTTTTAAATTCATATTCGTGTTGTTGTTGTTGTTGTTTTTTTTTGTAGCAGTAGCATGCTGATATATTCTGTAGACTCATTCAACAAGCGACATTCGGCTTTAACGCCCACTTTTGGGTCTAACACGGTGGGAATGGAAAATATTTCAACATTCATCTGTGTCCTTTCCGCTTAAGTGTAATAGTAACGATAAGAAGCCCAAGTTATAAGCACTAACGAGCGTTGCTCATCGTTTTGAGTCTTACAGGCTCGCGGCAACTTGGTCCGCCTTCCCCTTTATTGGGATCCCTGCTAGAAATAGTCTGATGGACATATAAAAGTGGTCTTATGTTAATATACTGTGTACTAGGACTCGGGGCTATGTTTTTCCCCTCTTCAGTAACCACCTACCCGGTCAAATACTTGTGACTTACGTCTACATCAGCCACGATCGTGTTTTTTTTTTAGACATATCAGAAAAAATATACATACATTTTTTTTCTTTCTTGAAGTCATATTAAAAAAATATTTTTTATATTTTAATAATCAGGGTTTAATTAGTTAGTTAGTTTTTATAATTTTTTTAAAAAAATTACTAGTTATTTTCCAGCTGTGAGTTTCTTTGGGTCATCGTTGTAACATTCTTTATCATTACAACTTATCTCAGGTTGTAGTTGTTAAATCGAAGCCCGAGTTGGGTCACCATTATAACGTTTTGCTAGGCCTCTACATGCTAATATAAACTGCGCATGAGTTGATCAAGCTATGTCAAAAAAGAAGAAAGTTATATTTCTATTCTAAAAACATAGCTATATTTCCTGATCAACTCAGCCTATTAATTGTTGAGAATTGTGCTACTGACGAAATCAGCTTTTAATTTATTTAATCTGGGCACCAGAATTCCTAAGAATTTTCTGAAATCGTCATATAACATCTCACGAATAATAAAAAATGTTTTTAAACTAATCGGTATTACATCATACCGTAACGAGAATTAATTTTTTAAGATTATTATTCCTGGGCTTATTCAAACATATTGGCAAAGGTAAATTACATTTTTAAATCTTATTAAACTACTAATAGATTTAATAATAAATAATAATAACTATTATTAATAATGCACAAATGAAAATTGGTATTAGAAATATTTTTATTCTAATAGATAAAAAATGTTTGAAATAAATTATTTATCAAATAAATTGGAGAGAACACACTTAATTCTGACATGAAACATTAATAATAAAAAAATTACTGCTGAATAATTAATTACAAAGTTCTTGGTTAAATAAGAGTCTCTATCGGGATCCTATTATAAGCTTATTTTTAAGAATTGTTTGCAAACGTTACTTTTGTCACAATCAGGATAATGAAGCATAACTTACCGGTAAGTTTTGTGAATTCAGTAGTAGATAACTATGCATAGTTTTTCGGGGTTGAATTGAGCTCACGGCCTTTGATTATTAGTTGATCTTGGTGCTGGTTCCATAGGCTAGTCGCGTAAGCTTCTCTGGTGTCCATCGGTAATGATGTCAGCTAAAGCTCCGGTCTACTCTCGTATGAATAACTTTTTCATCGTAGAGTGGTCTGGATTCTCTAATCCAAAACCAACCAAAAGAATAGCAGCTAAACCAAGATGTTCTTCAAACTGATCTCTGCCTTTTATACTCTCTAGAGGCCCAGTTTTCCAACTTCTGCGCATATCTTTTGTTTGTCAAAATATCCGTTGATAATCTTATATATTCTTTACAAAATTTATGTTACAAAGTCTCTATTTTTTTCAGCATAATTCTGCCATCTTTAATTAGTTGAAATATTTTTACTTTCTCTTATCTAGATTGGTAATTTGTGTCTTTTGTTCTCTCCAATTCTAACTTTTATTTCTAATTACATAAAAAAAAAAACGAAAGAATAATTTAACTTTCATTGTACGTTATTTTTTTTAAAAAAAAAATTAGTCAAAAAAAAATCTAAATTTACTTTTATTTTTTAGCTTTTACCAAATGCCAATATATTTGCAACGTATATAAATAAACGTTACTACTGTAAATCTATGGAGGATTATTTCCATCATCTCAGTTTAATTGGTAAATATTTCTAGAAAAAATTCAAACTTTATTTAAATGTCTTCAAATAAAGTCAACTGTTAATAATAAGACAAAAATTATCATATAATGCAACATTTTGAATGGTATAGGTGTTGCTTACTTGACAGATGGCAATAATAGCATGAAACTTAAACTGGTGATCTTTAGATTTCTAAATACACAACTTAAAGTGATGCTGTAACTAACCAAATTATTTTGTCAAAGGCGACAGTCAGTAGAAATTTTATATTTTTATTTCTGATGGCTTTCTAATTTCTCTATTTTTCTTAAGAGCAATAATGTTTCAAACATAATGCTATAATTGGAATCAGGATTCTAGTTCTCCAGACACAATGAAGTAAGAAATTCTTTCCTGGTAAAAATTACAACTACTAAGTTCAATTATTACTTTTTAATATACCTACATAAGAAGTTTACATTATTAATTACAGATATACAATTTACAATATATACATAATCCCATAGGCATACAGAAATAATAATAAAGATTTATATGACCTCTTAAGTCCCTAAACTTGCTGTGGCACATTCGGAGACAAGTCCCTCAGTAAGTTTCTCCACGCTGGAAGCTTAAGGTACACACAGTGACATCTAGCAACGAGAATAAATATCCATCTGCACACCAGAAGCTTCCAACAGCAAGTCTTCATTTATTTTTTCACTTGACTATTATCAATTAATTATCCAATTACTCTTCTGATTGGGTCTTCTTTCAGATCCTGCCAATACTGTGATTATTTTATTTATTTGAGATAAATCCTGATCCGGGAAATTTTATTTCTATTGAATACAAATAAAAAGTTATTTTTGGATTTCTAGAGCTGTTCTCAATGAATGAATCAAGAAATCATTTAATTGTTAACGGTTTATATATTTTACTGAAAGAATTTCATTATTTATCTCCAGAGATTTTAACTAATTACTCTTTTCATCTATATAGAAATTAGTCTCTCTGATCACAAATACCATTAGAATTTATTTAACTTTAGTATTCTTAAAAAGCTAAATTTTTAAATTACTGTGTATGTATTTTACACACACACACACACACACACACATATATATATAGCACTATTACAATTAACAATTTTATATGTATGTATTTAAACATACACACACATACGTAACACATAATAATAAGTTTTAAAAACTAAAGAATATTGCCTTTACTAGAATAGCTTAGTTGGTTAGAATATCACCTAAATATCAGAATTCTATACTAAATATAGCTATTGGTCAGGCCAATAATACTTAAACAATAGAAGAGAATAGAAGTATTTGAAACATTGCATTTCGTACTTGTCTGTTATTATTAACAGTAAAAAGTATTTGCACTAGCATAAATAAAATGGGAATTTTTTAAATAACTTTTTAACAACTGTATTACATGTCAGAAATAATGCCACATCTAATTTCAAGTCACTTATGTCTCATCTCAGTATTGCAATTACCTGTGCGTGATATAAGGTTTTCATATTAAATTGCATCTCCAATTATTAATTTAAAAAATATTCTACATATACATTTAAAACAAAAATACATCATTTCTAATTGAAAAAATTAGGAAAGACATTTTTCGAAATTAATTTTAATTGGAAGCAAAACCAACAAAATAATTATAGTTCTTAAAAGTTTTAATATGACTTACCTTAATTTCCAATGTATTTTACTAGATTTTAAAATTTTTCACTATAGATAACAAACTAAACTGAATAAACCTTTACTTTGCCAATGTTGGAAACATTTAAACTTTACTTAATCATTAATAACTAAAAAATAGATCTATTACTGAAGCTGGAAATATAGTACATATTCCTGCTTCACCTAGTGCCAATGTCATCAGCACTAGTCTGGGTTTGAACCCAATCTTTATTAACTGACACCCATCTCATAATAGGTGGTAGTATATTTTAATCAATATTATAATCTTTTATATTTCATTAATCTTATTTTATAATTAAAACTAACCTTTTTATATTAGTTTATTTATTTTATATTTGTAAAAATGTATATTGTGTTTATTTTATCAAATTGAATTGAATCCTAGATATCTATAAAATGTTACAAATATTTCAAATTCTTTATTAAAGTTCATTTTCTTCAATAAATCAGCTGGTAACATTTTATATTTATCTTTTAATCAATGTACACTTGAGAATCAATTATTTAAACAATGTAATATTTTTAAGAAATATTTTGTAAAAGTTTATACCAAATATGTTTGAAAGTCATTGTACCAAATTTTTCTGAATAAAATCTACATTTTGTTACTCTAAACCATAATTAAATAGATTTTGTTAGTACAATGACTGATAAACTTAATATGCTTGTTGTTGTTGTTTTTTTTTTAATTAGCAAATCAACCCTTGGGGCATGTTCATGCAGAGTTAGAGATTTTCCCTCCAAAGTGGCACTAACCTCATAGAACTGCTGAGAGCAGTTACAATTGGTGGAGGTCAGTGTAGATTTAATCCTTTAGATAAGACCAGAACACATAAATATTGGAAAATATGATAAGAGGGGATTAATTATTATTATTGAGTTTACTGAAGAGAAGTGATTAATCTTTATATATATATCGTGCCTAAAAAAATGACGGGGTGAAAAGATCGGTCGTTTGCTTACTCAGAGGTCTGTTCCACCAGCCCATCCATGCCTTTCCAGTGCTTTAAACATCTAGCCAGAGACTGTCTGTGTCGAGGAAGCCTGAAATGATCTGACTGTATTAACTGCCTGTACTAACTGATTGATTCTGAGGTATTGTCCAATTCACCATAAGCCATTGATTTTATTTTACTTGTTTTCAAAATCTATATTAATTTATATTTTATATCTGTGTAATGTTTATATGGCTTGGTTTAAAATTTAAATTTATTCAATTTAAAATATCAATTCTTATAAAATCTTACATCATTTTGATGTGGCAAATTAAATTAATTTTTTGTCGGTTTGTTTAGATTAATCGACTTACTGAAATTGCCAAATACAAAATTCAATGAGCTATTAACTTTAAATCCCTCCCCTGTTATTTTTTCTTTATCTTAAAAATCATTACAAGAGACTTACTTCCCGTAAATTAATTAATAGAAAGCTCATTTAGTTTTGTACATCATGTACAAATTTATTTGAATGATTGAAATTATTTTAAAAGGATCTTACTATTACCTCCAATTTAAAATAGCCCTGTAATTATTTCTGAAAGAATAAATAATTTTAGTGAATCAATTAAGTAAAATTTATCATAGAATTTTATCAATATATATATATATATATATATGATACATATATTTTATTTGTCAGAAAATATTAAATTATGATTTACAATTTATTAGTTTGATATTTAATGCCCGTCTATGTTAATTAAAAGACTTATTTTGTAATCTTTCATAAACTATTTAATACCTTTATTGATAAATTAAATATTTTTAAAGTGTGGAAAACAACTTATATTTTAAAATTTAATTCGTGACTTCCTTTTCTATATTATGTTTTATGATTCATTCATTAGTGGACTAAGATTTGTGGGGACTTTCTATCGACATCAGGGAACTGATTATTTTAATCAGGAATTCATTGATTAATTTTGTTAGTGATACACTATCTATATATATGTCTAAGGCATTAATGTTTTATAGCTACAACCATTCATTTATTATTTTGCTTTGCTACTTACTCATCAGGACCTTCAGAAATTTAACTATGACCAGTCCAATCTTTCACACTCCCTCAAAGTAGACATAGTTCATACCAAGGGATTCTTTTCGAGCATTGCTATTAAGATGTATATGCGCATCAAAATATTATTATGATTATTTAGAGACATGTTTGGCTGGAGGGCTAGCATTTCTCATCATCTAGTTGTATTTACTAGGAAATTGTCTGCATAATTGTCAATTATTTATTTAAGAACTATTTTGCTTCCCACACTCATTATATACAAATGACTTTAAATGTAATAATGTTTTAAATGCCCATCTTTCATATTTTGTATTTTTATATATATATATATATATATATATATATATATATATATATATATATATATATATATATAAAACAGATTTATTTGTAATATCATATTTTATTGCTGATTGGTTTTGGCTGACCAATTAACAAACTTTTATATTGTTTGTCAAAGCCGCATCAAAACGAATTAAATAAAATCACCAAGTTGTATAAACAAAGACTACTTATTTTGTACTAAATTCTTTAATAAATTGATTACTCTACTTATTTAAATATTTCTTTGATTTAAATTCACTTCTGTGTAATGTTGCCATAAAGAATTATTATTATTACGGTTCAAACCATTAGTAATCGATCAAACCATATCTGTACCGTTCTGCAATCGTCAGAATCCATTAAATCATTGATTTTTCATATAAACCCTCTTATTATTTTGAGTCTCTATGTGAACCATGACCTCCAGCTGGGACGGAATAAAACCAAGCACTGCTAGTGTCATCACAAATGTTATCCAATAGTTAGAGAGGCAATAGTTTAGGCAAATAGGTTAGGATTCATCCTTGTCCTGACATATGTATCTTGTGCATGGTTGGATTCAAGGTACTTTTGCTTGGATTATTGGTCTTGTTGAATGAATACACGATTTTGACTGGCACATTACAAAAACATTTAAAAACTTCAATGTGAAAACTTATTTAAAAAAATGTGACATAATGGACAATAATGTAAAAGTAATGTCATTGTTGATCACAAATAAGAAAGTCAATGCCAGATTAATCACATTTCTAAATGAAAGTTCCTAAGTGGCTAATAGTTACAATAAACCAATTTATAGAATTCAAGATTTTATAAGTTTAGGATCATCACTATACTAAATATGTTTCTTAAATAATTTTCCTGATAGACTATTTTTCAAATAATCATTACATTTTTTTAATAATAATAATCAATATCTTATTAACATATCTCAGTAGATGAATAAAAAAATTCTGCACTATCTTTCAAATAAAGATAAAAAATATCACTCAAGCTAAATGAAATACAATTCTTTTCTTATGTTATACCATGTTGGTATTTAAATGCAAGTTGGCTGGACAAGCAAGTACCACATAGTTTTAAAGTAACTTTTATTTGAACACAAAATATTTACAGAATTATATTTTAATTATGAAAAAGAACTTTGATAAATTATAGTACATGCTAATAATAATAATTTTAACAAGATACTATTGTAATGTGAATGACAACATACTGCAGATAGCCAATAAAATATCTATTGCTGTATGGTTTTGGTCTCTCATTTTAATATAATTAATTTGTTTAAAAAAAGTATTTTATATTTGAGACATGTGGGTTACAAATCAGATAGCATCTCATCAACTGGAGTGTAAACCAAGTAAAGTTATAATTGTTATGTCGGAAAAAAACCCTCTGCAGATGATATTAATGGATCTGCTTACTGTTAATACATACATATGATTATATCAAGAAGCATATATCAGCTGTGATGTTAAGCTTTATGTCATGGTGTAAATATATGGTTATCTTTTAATTACAATACTATAGTGAAATATATATACATATATATATTGTAACGAGCACAGACGACGTTACATTGTTTTTTATTAGTAAACATGAAAAGAATAAAAGTTCGCAAATAAAACTGTCTTTTTAAGAATTAAAAATTGAAATTAAAAAAATCATCTTAAACTCGTATAGATATAAAATCGCATAGATAAAAAAAAAAAAATTATTAAAATAAAACTTTATTAAAAATAGAAAAGGTATTTTAAAAACAAAAACTTAAAAAGATTTAGAGATAAAAATATATCTTTAATTTTGGAAAACACATTAATTAATCAGAAAATGGAAATGATTGTTTTAATTAGCTAAATGTAAACTAGCATTGGGCATTTAAATGTAAAAGCAACAGTCAGATAGGAAAACAATAGAAACTAATAGCCAATGAAAGAAATCCCTCAAATTGGACCTCAGCGAAAGGACTATCACCATCATCATGACGTAATGTTCACTGGATCTGAAAGGCTACTATAAAAAGAAAAGAAAATTAAAAAAAGAGTGGACAGATATGTGTTAGTGCAGAGGTGAAAGAGAAGGGATTGAAAAGACGCACTCTTCAATCCCTTCAGTTCTGCTAAGAAAGAAAGAGAAATGAACTATCATTTTCTACATTGAGGACCAGTTAAAGCAAAAACCTCTGGGTGGATAAATAAATCGGCCTACAGAATATCAACCCCTTTAGGATGGTGTGAAAATTCACGTTCATGGCAAGCAATGGATAAAGTTGGACGTTTTAAAAATCGTAAGAACTTTATATTCACTTGAAAAAATAAGAACTCTAAATTTTAAAACCTTTTAGTAAATAATGCAATAGAATCCTATCTGACCAAACTAAATTCATTATTAATAGTGTTATTTGATGTTTTTTTTTTATTTTAAATCATTTCCATTTATATTTTTTGTTCTTTAAGTTTTATTATGATTTCTGTTTTCTGATAAATTAAAATATATCAATGTTAAACTTAAGTTGGGTGTGAATGGCTGTATAGATTTGTAAATTATATTAGGGGAGGGTAATCTTAAGTTATTTGTGTCATTGTTGAATTAGGTCAATGGATTGGATATATTAGTGTAGTTAGTAAATGTAATGCAAGATTCGCTACGGGAAGAATCGCTAGTATATGCCGCACACTTCCATTTGCCTATGGAAGGAATTATAAGATGGAGAATGCAGTTCCTTTCTATGGAGTTTTTTTTTATTGCTCTTGTCAGATAGATGTAGTATTCCTATCTGACGAGAGGCAATTTCTTCTCTTAACTTTTTGTGCCGCCATATTTCGTATTACACTGAATACATCGATATATCAGATGGATTGATGCCAGTTTGACTGCGAACTTTTAGCCTAAGGTTAAATAGGGATAGAATGTTTTATCTTCAAATGCAAATCTATGTAGTCTATTCATACTCGACACTAAATAAAAATGCAATAAATTTAAGTTGTTTATAGACGCTTGCATGGATTTGTTATCAGTTAATTATGTTTTGGGTTTTCATATTTGATCAAAATATATAGACATTCGATAAATAATGATACCTTACGGTGAGTATCTAAAATGTATTTATTCGGAGGTCTTTTAAGTTATTGGTGTCAATGCAAGCATCTTATGGTGAATGCTATTGGGTTACTTATAAATTTCCCTCTGCAATTGACGGTATCAATGATTTTGTATTTTGATTGTTTATGTTTATTTTGAAATGTTTTTGACCGTGGAATCTATGTAACCGATCTATACTCAACATTTTTAAACAAATCTGTGCGAACTAATAATAGTATAAAATTTAAAATGTAAATTAAAAATCTAAAATAAAAGTAAAAAATAATGTTAAATGTTAAAGTAAACATATTAAAATAATAATGTTAAATCTTATATATATATATGTGTGTGTGCGTAAATAAATTTTTGTATGTTAATTACTGGCAGTGGCTTATTTTATTTATTTTTTAATATTGAAATATAATTAGATAAAATATTATATTATTAAATCTCTGCTACTCCCTGAGTTAGTGACATGGGCTAATGACCGGATATCAAAATATTAAATAAAATAAAAAAAAAAAATTTTTTTTGACTTACGTATCTGCCTACTTTATAAATTTTTCTAGGTTCAAATGCCTAGATGGCGCCCTGCAGTGCAGATCACGTTAAGTGTTATTCACTGGATTGTTACAATATATATATGATAACTTTGAACATTTTAATAATAAAAAACTCAGATTTGTTTAATTATGATATTTTATATATATTAACCTTTTCCCCCTATTTTTTTCTTGGGTGTTTTCAAAAAAAAACACAACTTTTTTTTTGCCCCCACCCCACAAACAGAAGACACATCCTTTTAATAAAACATTTTTTCATATTATATTAAACTCAACTCAGATTCTTTTAAAAAAATTATTAAATTTTTTTTTTGGGTGGGAAGAGAAAAACAATTTTTTTAAAAAAAATTTTTTATTTTTTTTTTCTTAAAAATTCTCAATACGAAAAAAAAAAAATTATAAATTAAAAAAAAAAAAATACTATTTTTTATAGAAAAAAAAATATTTCTTCCCTTCTTCCCCCATCTCCACAATATTTTCTTAAATCTTCAAATTTTTTTAAATTTTTTTTTTTTTTTTTTTTTTTCTTAAAAATTTATTTTATTATAAAAAAATTAATTTTAAAATTATAAATAATTTGTTTTGGCAGTTTTTTGTTTTTAGCAATCAGAATGTCTTTTTGTGAGAGATGTAAACCAATCACAAATAAGTCTTTGTTTAGGTTTAAATGTGTTTTTTTTATTTTTTAAAATAAATCGGAAGATGTCACCATCGGAAAATGTGTAAGAATTTTTGAAAAATGGAGGAGGTGATGTGAGGAGAAAATAAGAATTAATACACATTATATACTTAAAATATTTAAAATTTTACATTTAAATTTTACAAATAATGATATAGAATATTCCTGATTCAAACTAAATCAATATACTCTTTATTTAAAAGTGTTATTACAAAAATCATCAAATAAATATATAATTATAACATAAAATAGTATTTTACTAAATAAAATAAAAATTTTATCTAAGAACATATTAAAATACTGCACTCAAAAATAGAAAATATAATTACATTGCAATATATTTATACTGACCTTGTTGGTGTAGGGCTACGCAGAAATGGATATAAATCAGTAAAATTTACTGGAACTTCAATATAGATGTCAGAAAAAACATCTGCGAAACCCTGAGTGAGGGGTCGATATGAATATGCAGTGCAGTAAGATGTGAGGCTTGTACGAGTATAGAAATCAAGAATTTTCTTTCTAAAAACCATATTATAAATATATATTCTCACTGAATTGAATAAATAAACATAATCAACTTAATAGACAACTATATATTATAGTCAAATATTTATGTTCATTTAATCGACTTTCATTCAAAATTGAACCTTGACAAGATGTTATGTTAATTCAACATATCATATGATTTACATATCATCTTAGCATCAAACTATCCTTCTATGAGCTATGATTAATTAACCTTCATATATATATATAGTGACCATTTATTTTGCCAAGAAAATAAATACAGGTACAATCGAGTATCAAAAATGTTTTTTTTTCTTGTATTTCTGTATAATTCCATTTTTATTTGTTAATAATATGTCAATACCAAGGTTGTTGTCTTCCCAAACATTGATTCTGAAAAATTAACCATAATTTTCATAAATTTATCTGTTGTTAAGCTCCTATTAAAATAAATAAATAAAAGTTATTTGTTCTCTCTTCTTTTCGTTACTATTTAAAATAAGATAACTTTAGTTTCAAATGTCTTAATTAACAAATAATTGTATTTAAAAAAAAAAAAACACAATGACTTTTCTATATATTTATTTTACTTATATGTAAAACCAGTGCAAATGTTCTAAATTCCTGTCAATTGTAATAGCCCCCCTTCTGTTAATTGCCCCAAATGGAATCATGTTAGTCTACAAATGAGTTTAAAAAGGGCAGTTTTGAAAGCATAATGGTCACTTCTTCATCATCATTATAAATTGGTCACACTAATATTATTTTGCTTACTGAATTCTATAACCAAGTTAATTAAGTTGTAATTGTCTTGAAAAGCAAGATAATATATGCTGATAAAAGGAAACTTACCTGCACAATCAACTTCTTCACAAGTTGTGCTATTTTACTTTAATGTCTCTAAATTTCTACAAATGAAGCAAAAGAAAGCAACTTTACGGTGGAGACAAAACGTCAACAGTGTAATTTGAGGTATTATATTACGATGTCTTATTATATTTTATGTGAAATTAGAAACTTATTGCACTATTGTGTCACGAACTATATTGATTTTACTTGATTAATCTATTGCCAAGGTGTTTATAACAATTATAAAATATAATTAAGGATTCATATTTATTATATCTTGCTTATTTTATCCCATATTCAAATATATGCTTTACTGTATATTACTTTATTCTGGAAAATAATTACATTTGGATATATGTATTAGTTTACAATGAACTTGTTATATATATATATATATATATATATATATATATAACAAGTTCATACAACTTATATATATATATATATATATATATATATATATAAGTTGTAGCAAAGAACAGAAAAGAGCTAAACTTTTGTCAGAAATATTTCAATTTGAAATAATAAAAAAACAACATAACACCTTAAAATAAAACTATAATTCACTTTTATAAAAGATTTATCAAACAACAAAAAAATATTATATCTGATAAACAGCAAAAAAAAAAAAAAACTATATTTATTACATTAAATGTTTCAAAAGACAAAAATTTGTTAGAAAAGTGGATTAAATCATATATATATAAAATCCATTTTTGAATTATTTAAAAATAGTAAAAAGTTGTTAAAATTTCAGTTTAAAATGTTAAACTTTTATGTTTTAGTTGTTAAAGTTTCAGTTTAAAATGTTAAACTTTTATGTTTACGAATTCTAACAATCACATTTCTACTTGGGACAGCAATTATTAATGCAACTAAGGCATTATCAGCCGGTGCGTTTAAAATGGTAACAATAGTAAGGAAAACAATATGGATAAAAAATTCTATTTACTAATGTTTGCAATTATACAAAACACATTCTAGAAACTTAATTTGTAACTAAAATAAAATAATTTGATTAATTTTTCCTAATAACTATGATGACAATATATTTATTCAGACAATACAATCAACCCTTCATTTGCTAATAAATTAATCATACAATGTTAACTCTAGGGGAATAACTAAAAGAATGACATTCATACAAAAAATTAAGCCAACTACATCTACGTACTAGATAAATAGATAATTATAGATATTAAAATTGAATTCCATCATAGTCGGGGGGGGGGGGACAAGACTTGCTTAAATGAACAAAATTTCTGAATGTGGTTGTGCCATACATAAATGGTGTGTAAATAATTACGATATTAAAAATAATCAACATTAAACTAAAACCAAAAGTCACAGTCTTATCTATTAGATATCCAACAAAAAATAAATTTTACATACTTGTTCCCTAATTTATATCTAAACAATAATCCTTTATTTGTCACCCTTGTACTTCTATTGTTATTATTATGATCAGTGATATGAAATGATAAGGCTGTCTCAGGAAATGATGTATATTATATTATTATTGATGCAATATAATTAATTAAAATAGCAAATTTTCTGAAAATTCTTTCAGTTTTCCCATCAAATTATCATAACCATTAGACTTGACTATTTTAAAAGGAGTTACAAATTATCAATAAATATTTTTTTTAATTATCATCTTGAATATATTCACATAATAATAAGTACAATAATAATATAAACAAATTTTAAAATAAAATGAAAAACAAAAACTGGTAAGTAAATACTTTAATATATCTGTGACACATTCTATTTTATCTTTCTTAATGTATAACTTGGTAGTTTTTTCTAAAAAATAATATACATAAGCTTTCATTATTAACTTTTTAAAAAACATAAAGTTGATTAAATACTGTGAATTTTATGTAAAAATCTTACCACAATAAAAAAAAAAAAAGTCTAGTAGCCTAGAACATCACCTCAAAGGCAATATTCCTGAATCTATTGGTTACTGGTTCATTTCCTATGTTAGTCTGTCATTGTTCAATTCATGAACATATGAGTAAATGAAAAACACCACATGACACATTATGTTCTATTAAATGTATTTGAAAAATATAAATAAACTTCGATTTTTTCTAAAAATATTTAATAATTCAATTAGATGATAAAAAATAGTTTATCATGTAACAAAAGAAATCAAAATTAAAATCATCTAGAATTTGCAGATGATATGGATATTTTTACAAACAATACTTCAGAGATTCCGTAATTTTTATAAGAATTATCAGATGAAACTAAAAAAGTAGTGCTAAAGATAACTTATAAAGAAGACTAAAGCAATTTTTGATGGACTTTCTCAGAAAAAGAAAATAAGATTGATAATTATGAGTAGAACAAATTAATAACTACAAATATTTTACTGGATATAAAATCTTGATGGTTATATCTTAATGATTAAATACAGATAGAAATGTAAGTGATGAAATTAATCTAAAAATTACATTTTTGACAGAATTTGTTTGGTAAAAGTAATTTAATATTAAAAGAAAATATATTCAAATATTTAAAAAGGAAGATTTTTTAATAGATATGTTTTAACAATTCTTACATATGGATTTGAAATTTGCATATTTAACAGAAGAGTATTATAGATGCTCTTGTGAATTCAATGAAATATGAAGAGATGTATGTCAAAAGTAACAAAAAGGGATTAACAGCAAAATACATATGGGTGAAAAAACAAAGATATTATTGACATAATTGGGAAAATTAAAAGACTAAAATAGAGCTGTGTTGGATATATTTTAGAAAATATAATAATAGGATGACAAATAAAAAAAAGTCTTCTGGGTGATGTAAAAAAAAAAGGCTATGGATTGGAGAAATTGGATTCAATTTAAAGAGACCATCCTGTAGTGGGGTTGATAATGATTGAAAAGGATAATGATGATAACAAATAAAATGCCACAAACATTCAAACATCAATTACTATTATATTTAATATATATACTCACTCATTAAAGTTTATGAAGATATTCTAAAATCAATATATGCTAAAGTAAATTTATTCAAAAGAGTGGCAAGTTATAGCAAACTAAGCAGAAAATTTCTAAACCATTTTAATCTTTTCTTCAGAAATTTAAAATACATGATTCCACTCTAATGACTTAACACAAGGGTATGTTTCATCACAAAAATGTAAGCTCTCAATTTATCATATGCTTTGAATAAAGATGACATTATTCAAACAGAGACTGTGATATATCTATTTGTTGTACCATTTTTATTTAATCTTCATGATATATAAAAAAAAAATAATAAACTAACTTTATAGTAGCAATGGTAAACAAATTAATATCAATCAAAAATAGATTAAGACTTTATATATATATACTAAAGAAATTCAAAATGATATACTTTTACCTAAAATGAGATATATTTTTGCAAAATCAATCATTCATATGATCAAGTAATTAAAAAAAACAAAGAATTACATAGTCTTTTTTTTTTTCAGTTTCATTGCTGCAAATCTACTGAACAATTTAAAGTTCATCTAATCATTTAATATGTTTGATATCAGTAAAATATTTGTATTCAAATTCATATTTTCTGATGTGAAAGTGAAATCTTGCTATATAAAATAACTATAAAACACTATTACCTTTGATGATTAAATTTTATTTCTAGATTATACTATTCCGTGGTGTAGTTAGGCAGAGAACATAACGTATATCCTTTATAATAATCCTTTATAATATATAGCTTTAGAATAAAATCAATTAACCTTTACATAGGAACAAAAATTAAAAATAACATTTATATGTCACATACATACATAAATATGAACAACAAATTCTTAAACCATCATTTATGCATATATAATTTTTTCTGAATTTAATCACTTATTTTCATTGGCTCTAAAATCATGAATACATTATTCACATCTATCATTGATAATTCATAATCTCAAAACAATATTTTTTTCAGCAAGGATAGAATTTTTTTAGAACTGAAATGATATGCAACAAACATATTATAAATAGCTTATTATTGAATAATGTTCAAAAAAATTAAACTTTAATTATAAATCATAAAATATACACAAAATAATTGTACAACTTTGCAAAAACATTATGATTTTGATACTATTATATTATTTTCAAATTTCTTTTACATCTCAAATTTTACATAGAAACTGCAAACAAGCTAAAGTGAAATTGACTTACAACCAAAGAAGCAGCTTACAAACTGTATTTTTTAAATAAAACCAAATATCAAACTTTAAATGAATATTAAACCTGATTTTTTAAACATATACAATTATGATTCATAGAAAATAGATAGAGGAATAAGATACAGATATGAGAGTTGATTATGAATAACAAATAAATAATGCCTAATCAAGTATATTTCTACTGCATTATAAGATAGAATATTAGATCATCAAAAATGAGATGATATTATTTTTGGTACAAACAGTATTTTCTGTCCCTTTTTTCTTATCATATTCATTCATTTAAGTTAATATAGGGCCTAATTATCATTCATCTCTCATGTCAACAATCATCTTCCTATACCAACTGTGACAATAAAACTAATTGTTTATGAATGATATAAACTCACAATAAATAGTAGTTCTGAATCCAATTCCTTTTTTCATTTTTTTTTTAAATTCAAACCTCGAGAATTAAAGAAGCAATGACAGAGGCATATTTAGTAATAGTCTTTTGTATGAAGTTAGCTTGAGGTACTAAAATCACTAATGAATGATTCTGGAATTGGATTTGAAACAGAGGTTTCAGTTTGTTGAAATAGTATGTTCAGGCAATTGTATTTAGGAATCCTTCTATATATCATATAAGTGAAAAGAATCTAGAAAATGTGATCTAAAATGAGTCTATCTCATACAAACTGGCATGCCTGGTGAATTATTTATTAATCAGATTTATAATGGGCAGTGCCAATCTCATGCAGATTTTGAATTTTGGATGTTACTTATGACAATGTGATTACTATATCTTCTCTACATTGTTTTAAGTCTATCTATAACTTTACATCACTGTCTGCTGTTGCTTGTTTGTGCAGTTTATATGTTAGTAGAAAAAATCGGAAAAATATTCATATAATGCTAACATCTTCAGAGACAGACCCTGTTAACATTATAAATGTTATCACAAACACATTCTAAGCAAGTACAGCATTGACTATTTTCATTGGGGGAAAAAAATACATTGGAGAGTTATAATAAGACAAAATGTTGCAGTATTTTGGAAAAAAAGTTTTCTGTAGAAGCTAAAATATAAGATTGCAAAATTAAAAGAATAAAAGACAAAAGTGTTCTATATGTGAATGTATTGGATGTAATTGTGCTCACAAATTGGTTTATATAATTATCACAAAATTAATCTCTAATGTATTTATTATCATAATTATTTTATTTTATCTTATGTAATAATCATATACTTTTAAAAATAATAGGCATGAAATGTTTGTATTTAAAAAAAATAATTTGTTTACATTTACAAATGTTCAGTCTTATTTTTCTTTATTTATTATTTATTTTCTGATTCATTGACAAAATATATCAAAAGTTCAAGTTAGAAATAATTTTATTAATGAGTATAAAGATAAAAATTGAATATTTTGTAAAATAAAACATATATAATCTGTGATTGGTGTTAACACAATTCTCAACACCATAGCAATTTCCAATACTATTGCTTGTTATTAAAACAATCGCATATATATATATAGAAAAACATAAAGGAATTGATATATGTTTTATGGATTTGGAAAAAAAGCATGTGACTGAATAATTTGGAATAACCTCATGACCATCTTAAAAAATAAAAGAGTACTTTGGAAAAAGAGAGGAATAATTTGTAATATGTATGCTGGATAATGGATAAGCATTAGACTGGAGAATAATGACAATGATGAAATGAATATAGTAAAAGAAGTTAGACAAGGATGCAGTACATCACCTATTCTTTTTAATATTTATTTAGTTCAATAATTATTTCCACTGTGGAAGAGCAAATGTCAGAGATAGAAGAATGAAATGTATAAGATTTGCAGATGATAAGGCTTTTATAACTGAAGATGAAAAGTTTCTTCAGAATATGTTGAATAAATTGGAGGAAGGATGTATGAAATATGAAACAAAAATTAATATTGAGATAACCATGTGTTTATGGATAGGGAGAAATGCAAAAAGACTGCAAGTTGAATCCCATGATAATATGGTTCTGCAGGTAAAGGGATTTAGATATTTGGGTAGTTAGTTGAGTGAGGATGAAAGAAATGAAGATGAAATTTTAAAAAAGAGTAGCATTGGCAAAGAAGGCATTTACTAAGAGAAAAAATTATTTTGTGTGTGTAGAGTGTACTATTGTATGGTTGTGAAACATGAACACTGAGCAATAAAATTAGAAACAGATTAAAAGCTTTTGAGAAGTGACCATGGAGAAGTATGGAAAAAATCAATTGTATAAATAAAATAATAAATGAAGAAGTTTTGAAAAGAATAAATGAAAAAAGAAGATTGATTGAGGAAATTAGGGATAGAGAGATAAACTGGATTAGATATATATATTAAGAAGAAAATATAGCTTAATGAAAGATGGTTTGGAGGAAATAATGCGTAGAAACAACAAGAGAGGATAGATTCTATTTTCTGAAGGATATAAAAGATAGTAAGTTCTATTGAATTGAAGACCTGGGCAATTAAGACAATGGAGTGGAAACTCCTCTCTGGATCTATCCACAGTACAGAATTCTATTGATTGATGGATGTTGGGTGAGCTTTTTCAAAGATGATGCTTTGGAATATGTTGATCTATCATATCAATATAATATCAAATATCATTTAGAGATTTAAAGAAGATAACATCCATACAGATATCTATGCACAACCTTGCAAGTTGTTAAGATTCTTAAGAAAGTTGCAAAATCTTTGTGTTCCAAAGTCAAGGTTAAAATTTCTGTTTGATTTATTATTTGGTCCAATTCCAACCCAAATATTTCCCAATGGTGATTTGTGCAAAATCTCAAATCTACATGTCTAGAGCGCAATAATTATCTAGAAAAAAATGCTACATTTTTTTTAAACCTGCCTATATTTTTTTTATCTTTATGCCTGTTTGTATTTCACAAGTGGACACTTAAATTTCAAACAATGACTTTAAAAAAGCATAAAATAGTTTCATTTCTATAATGCCATATATGTGATTAGTCACATCCTAAGAACCATGTAGCATGTATCATCATCATCATCAACCATTATCAATCCACTGCAGGATGAAGGTCTGTCCAATCCATCTTTTCCTATCTTTAGCTTCTCTTCTCCACATCACCCCTGCACACTTTCTTATTTCATCCATCCATCTCACATGTGCTCTCTTTCTGGATCTTTTACAATCTCTTGGAATCCAGTTTAAAATTTCAATTGTCCATCTATTATCATCTCTTTTAGCAATGTGTCCAGCCCAACACCACTTCAGTCTTTTAATTTTTTCAATGAGGTCAGTAACACCTGTTTGTTCTCTTACCCATACATTGCATTTTCGATCTCTTCTTATTACTCCCAACATGCATCTCTCCATACTTCTTTGAATGGTCTGGCAAAACATATTTATTAAAAACCTTCCTTTTCAAACACATAGGCATATTTCCTTTTAGTATCAAGTTATTTCTACCAAAAGCACTTCAACCAAGTTTAATTCTTTGATTAATTTCATCCATTATGTTTCCATCTGTATTAATAATCTGACCAAGATATTTGTAACTATTAACTTCTTCTAACTCATCATAATCAATCTTTATTTTCATATTTTGTGAAAATCTATTAATCATTACTTTAGTCTTTTTAACATTTATCTTTAGTCCTTCTTTCATCTGATAACTCCTGCAACATTTCCTCTAACTCTAAAGCATCATTTGCAAAAACAACTACATCATCTGCAAAATCTAAATGACTTAAATAATCTCCATTCTGCTCCATAAAATTTGACATTAAGAATACAATGCTGTTCAAAAGAAACAAAGAATAGTTCAATCCTTATTTTCACAAATAAATATTTGTGAAATATTTATGGAATTGAAGACCTGGATCTATCCATGGTACAGAATAATATTGATTGATGGATGTTGGGTGAGAAATATTGCGAACAAAACTTGACATCTCATAACTTGAACTTTTATTGTCATTAATATTCATCATAATCACTTATTCTTGAGGTAATTATAAATTAATTAAACATTTAGTCTTATGAACTATTGTATGTGTAACCTAACTTTCTTTTGTATATATGTTAATATTTGTAAATAATGTTACCATTAACCTTCCTTACATATTTTACATTTTATATGTATATCTTATATGCAGTAGATATTGTAACATTATTACCCAATTCCATTTGAAATAGATCGATTGTCATTTGTAGTGTTTTAAAAGATAATATATATATATATATATGAAGTAAATTACATTAATGTGCAAACAGAGCATATTTTCTTTTAGCTTATCATTTTGTTGTTGGCTTATAGGACATAAAGAAAGAAAAAGGAAGAAAAATTTCTTGTAAAATATTTATAAAAGAAACGAATTTGTAATATCAATTTTATTATTATTTCAAATTAGAATGTGCTCATTTATTATGAATAAGTAAAAACTCAAAATTTCTGTTCTGGAGAACATTTGCTCTGACTCTCTTCAATTTATAACTGGGGGAAACAATATTCGTCATATTTATAGAATGCATCACACTATTCAATAACACTAAGCCAAATAGTGTAAAGGAAAAGAAAACGGAATATGTAAATTAAAGTTCTGGTATAAATTAAAATATTGTTAAATTCAAAAGGAATATTACTCATTAAATAATATTCGTTCATATTAATCTATGTCATGTTTCAAACCTTCATGCTACTTGGAGAAATTCTTTTTTTTTTTTTTTTTTGACTAATTAAGGAATTTGTTAAAGCTTACCTGGATATACTAATGATGTTCGGAATTAAACCTAAATTTTCAGTTGTGATTGGAAGTGTAAAATTATATCTTATACTCTGGGTATTCTAGATGCTAAGATAAAATTATTCATTTTAAAGTTTATTTGGATATGTTGACAATGTTTATAAGTTATTCCAGAAAGCCAGCTATTAATGGAAATGTAAAATTATATATTTGATAAAAGATAAAAAATCGACCCGAAGTTACTTATAATATTATTGTGAAGTAAATCTTTATTTAAAATGGTGATTGATATATTGGATGATAAAGAAATCAAGAATGATCAACTTATTTTCCAGAAGAAGACTCTACAATTGTATAATTATATTAGGAGTTATTTGGAGATATGAAATATTCAGTGAGGTTTGTACTTCATAAATTATGGATGATTAGCTGAAAATAAGCTTTTGTAGGAATATTTATAACGCTATGAGAATATATAGAAATGAAAAGCAAGAACTTAATAATATTCAAACTCTAAATGCCGAATGCATTTTAAGCATTGTGTATTATTTTGGGTATCTTGTGCAAGATGGTGTGCAGTTAAAGAGTGTGTGTTGGTTTATTATATATATATATATATATATTTGTATGTTTTATATTTAATAGTTACACATACATTTGTGTGGTATTGTATACTACATAAATTATGGGTTGCTAATTAAAATGAAGATGAGGTAATATTAATATTTAATCTTAAAAAGAGGATAAATGTTAGTCATTGATGATTAAGTTCATCATTATTGTTTTCAAAGGTATTACATGATATTATAATTGTAATATTGAATTTTAATATTGTGGTGATAAAACTTATTACCATTTATTCTAAAATGCGTTAAACAACCTTATATATATATATGATCAATAGATCGAGCTTTACCAAAATCTCAGTACAAGCTATGTTTACATAAATGTCAAAAGAGTCAGAATTCACTATCTCTTTCGTTGGCTCCACCTTCAGATCAGCTGATTTCAAGCTAATTTGCTATCATCAGTGAAGGGTAGGGACAAAAACTAGATCTAAACCCTAACTCTGAGTGTTTATGAAACGAATTCCTATCAGCTTGCAAGCATGAATTTTTCAAACACATAATGTCTTCAAATCCAGCCTAACAAGCCAGATAGCTATATGGGTCTGATATCAGTTCAGTTTCACCACATAGTAAAAGCCCCTACAATATATCTCATTGCAAAAACCTTCAAAGGTACATTTATAAAAAACAAAAACCAAGTTATAAATCACATAACTTGCTATAGCTTGCATTTATGATCAATAGATGGAGCTTTACCAAAATCTTCTTTGAAGGTTTTTGCAATGATTAGAGGCTTTTACTATGTGGTGAAACTGAACTGATATCAGACCCATATAGCTATCTGGCTTGTTAGGCTGAATTTAAAGACATTACGTGTCTGAAAAATTCATGCTTGCAAGCTGATAGGAATTTGTTTCATAAACGCTCAGAGTTAGTGTTTAGATCAAGTTTCTGGTCCCTACCCTTCACTGATGATAGCAAATTAGCTTGAAATCAGCTGATCTGAAGGTGGAGCCAATCAAAGAGATAGTGCATTCTGACTCTTTTGATGTTTATGTAAACATAGTTTGTGCGGAGATTTTGGTAAAGCTCCATCTATTGATCATAAATGCAAGCTATAGCAAGTTTTGTGATTTATAACTTGTTTTTGTTTTTCATAAATGTACCTTTGAAGGTTTTTGCAATGAGATATATTGTAGAGGCTTTTACTATGTGGTGAAACTGAACTGATATCAGACCCATATAGCTATCTGGCTTGTTAGGCTGGATTTGAAGACATTATGTGTTTGAAAAATTCATGCTTGCAAGCTGATAAAATATCATTTCATAAATGCTCAGAGTTAGTGTTTAGATCTAGTTTATTAATTTTATATCATAAATTCAGAATATTTCAACAGTACATTTAACCAATATTGGGTTTAAAGAGGAAAAGATTTTAATAATGTGAACCTAAAGTTGGTATATTTTACTACTTGAACATAAACAATTTATAGATTGATGACGGCTGGTAGGATTCCACTAAATTCATTGTGCACATGGTAAAATATATTTATAAGTGATCGTTATTATTATGAATAACAATTTAGTGAATCTGTGAGAGTGAGTACTAAATAAGGCTAAGTGTTCATGGTTGATAATGGGTGGAGGTGACTATTTTATGGTTGTGAATTTTCTGTAGGATGTAACTGGATTTCATTTTATACTGGGGTTATTGTATTAAGAAGTTGTTAGTATTTTGCAGTGTCATGGAGATATCCAACACCATTTTATATGGTGATCATGATCTCAATGAGTATGCTTATATGGTATGATATATTAAGAAAATTATTGATCTCTTATTATGCATTTTCTTGTGTCCATATAGATGCTGATGATACCTGGATAATTAATTCAAATATATTCAGACATGATCCTAGACTAATAATATTATTGTCGATGCAGATTTGATTCTTTAATGCCCACATTGGTAATGTCACCCTGTAGATCAGGCAACAAGTCATTGTCAAATAAATGTTTATTCTCCATTAGTTGTTGATGATGAATAGCTTAGGGAAGTTATGCAAGGTATATTCTTACAGGTTGAATGAATATTTGTAGTCCAGCTAGCCTCAAATTTAATCTAAGTTAAAGTAATGTATTAAGGAAATTGTTGAAACCAAATCCACTCACTCTAATAGACTCAAGTTTTATAGCCGTTTGTTTTATGCTTTATTAATATAATAAATTTAAACAACATAAACAAATATCTTATGGATAGATTAGAAAATCCATAAACAAAGGAATCAGATATGAATGCCATTCATACTTCTTTGAACCTATGAAAGTATTATGAAAGTATGTAATTGTGATTAATTGGTAGGTTAATTTTGCTGATTCTTAAAATGGAATAATATCCATAAAAAGGTATTATATTATTGAACTTATTATGATTTTATTATTATTATTATTATTATTATTATTATTATTATTGAACTTATTATGATTTTATTATTATTATTATTATTATTATTATTATTATTATTATTATTATTATTATTATTTATGAACACAAATAATGTTTACTTATGATATTATTTTGAGGTATCTTGACAAGCACCAGAATTTAGGTGTGGACATTTAATATTGTACTTGGTTTTAATATTAAAATTATTTTTTTGTTGTATGTACCATCTGTAAATAAAATATAAATATTAGTGTAAATAAATGTTAGTGTAGTCTTTGTAGTATGTTAGTTATTGCTTTCTTCTTTCATGATTATTCCAAATCGCTAATCACCAATTCATTTAATTTCTAGCCATTACAGTTTAATGGAAATGTTATTGATTACATATTTCAGTTTCATCACTAATCCATCATTGCAATCATAAATGTTGATTATCACGTACTCTTTGGGATTTAAAAAATAGGATTATTTAAATTATTTAATGAGTGATTAATAGAATCCATTGCTATTTTCCAGTTATAATCAAATACCTGTAGCATGGTTTAAGCACTGTGGTTTATGCATAATTCAATCAATAGAAAGTATAATGTGCCAGTTGTAAAATCAATTAATGAACTTGTAATGTGGTATTGTTCACTATGTAAATCATTTTAATATCGCAACCAGATAAAAGATTCAAGCCAGACTATTAGTTATAATGTCTCATAATTATGCTGGTGCCTTAACATATTCAGTGGTAGTAAAATGAACCCTCTTGCCTAACTTAAGTGTGCCTTGATTCGGACACATCAAAACTAGAACCCTGAGATATAGATATGAAGATGTTTTATTATTTAAGTATATCATGCAAATGATGTAGCAAGGCCGGAATGCAACCGTTCGTGATGTGCAACAATTTTTGCTTATGATCGATAGTTGGGAAACAGTTGGTTGCAATATATATGTATGACTTGTTCAATTTTTTTACTTTATAATCTGTTCAATATTGGAAAACATTTTTGCTTTTAAATATTCCACCTTGAAGATAAATAAATGTATATATCTTAAAGAGAAATATTCAAATGCATTTTTCATAAATTCTATTAACATTATTTAATTAATATTTTTATTATTGATTTGTTTATTTTTTTGTTTGTTTCATAAAGTTGAGAGGCCTTTTAATAGTGTTTGAAAGACAAACAAAAATACTGCAGCTTTAATTAATGCATCAAACCTGTTGGCATTAAACAATGCCTAACTGCATTATTAACACTTCATGTTTACAAAGCAAAAAAGAAAAAAGCTGAAGGTTAGAGAAATCTCATTTGGTAAACAAATACAATAACGTTTTCAAAATAATTAACTTCAGATAAAACATGTAAAAGTAACGGGGAGCTTCAGTAATAAATCCGAACAATTTCTTACAACTTGTTTTGTTTTTATAAAAACAGACAAATCGCAAAGTAAAAAAACTAAAATGACTTACAACTAGTTTTACTTTATTTTTGAACGTCAAAGATATATCTATTCAGCAATATTTACTAAAATTACACACACTCATATCCATACGTAGATAAAAATAACTAATATTGGAAGACAACATTAGTTAAGAAGTACAATCTAACAAATTCCATATCAATTGGGTAGAATGACACTTTTTCTCAGTAAAGAATAGATCCAAAATTGTTTTGTACATCAGAAAGATGTACTTGCCCCAAAGCCAATTTTTTTCAAATGCAATAAAAAACCGTTTTTGCATTCTCTTATCTTGAGATTAACTTGATTCCTAAATAATATACATTTACGCAACTTCTCGTAACAAAAACTAGGCGTTGCACAATTGTCTCTCAATTACATTTACTTAAAGTGGGATAATAATAATCGTTAAGAGTAGTTAATGACCGTTTCTATAGTTGATTATGTAATTCAGAGGTGTCCAACAAGTCGATCGTGATCCACCAGTCGATCGCGAAGCCAATCTGGCAAGAACTGTCGGGTAACGTGAAACAAATTAAGTCAAGATTTTCAAGTTTTTTTTTTTGTTATTTTTGTTTTTGTTCTAATTTTTTTCAATTCTAGATACAAGAAGTCCACTAAGCGGTATCATTATTGAAAATAATATTTTAATCTTGATTTAATGTAGCTAATTTGAATTAATAAATATTGTTAATAATTACTCATGTTGCTTTAATTCCCTCCCCCCTCCCGACATGAGTTTTTTGGCCCGTTAAATAATTATTATTTTTTACTAGATAGATATACAGTATAATATTTCACACCTCCCTCCACTTAAACTATGCCTATGACAACAAGTCGATTGCAATACATTTTTAAAATAAAAAGTAGATCTTATGAACAAAAGTTGGCCACCCATGATGTAATCTATATTTCATATAATGTTTTTAATTGGGCATCTTTAACGATATTCTTTTTTAAAAAAAAAAAAAAAATTATAAAACATTTATTGTATTATCACCATCATCATCGTTTTCAATTATTATTAATCCAATTCAAGATGAAGATCTCTCCAAGTTTAATATAGTTACTAGCATCCATCAATCTCTCATGGTCTCGTCTATTTCTTATACAATCTCTTGGGATTCAATTTAAAATTTCAACTGTCCATCTTATTATCATCTCTTCTAACAATATGATTAGTCCAGCTCAATTTCAGTTTCTTAAATGTTTTAATGATGTCGTGATATTTGTTTGTGAATAAGGATCAGATTCCTTTTTTTTAAATTATTAAGGATCAGATTCTTATTACCAACTGGCTTATATATATACCATCTTTGGTCAATTGCAAATTTGGAATTATTGTATTTTTTTGAATAAAACATAGATGTACATACATGGAACAGAAAAATAATGGCTTCTTATCAGGGTGCATCAAGAATGGTGTGGCTGCTTTCACTTCTCATGCATTAAAATAATCTGAAAATGTGGAGCTATATGACCATTATCACTGTTGATAGATTATTCTTCAATGAATATGAAATGACTGGATATACCTAATCAATCTTATATTAGAATAGTTTGCTCCAAGCATTTCTGATTAAAAAAAATTAAATCTGAAGGTTTGGTCTCCCATTTTTTGATAAGTATTTATAAGTACAATATAATGTTTAAATATTTTTTTATCTTTTATAATAATTCTGTAGCTGAGTTAAAATATGAATTAGAGACTTGTTGTTAATACTGTATTTTGTTTGTTTCTTTTTTTTTTTTTATAATTTTATTGAAATGTCTTTTTGAAATCTTTGAATAAATTCTAACAAACTTTCCTGTCTCATGTGGTATTAAAAACTTTATCTTCTATTTTTTTTTCTTATGAGTAAAAATCATTGTACATTTCAAGATCCACATCATGTCTTGATATTTCTTTTAATCAATCTATTCAATTGCAGATACTATCTTATTTATTTTAGCATTTTAAAGCATACAAACCACACTCAAAAAACAAATACATGAATAAATAGTTAATCAACAACCAGTTCATAACATGCTATATTGTGTCCCAGAACAATTAATATCAGTGACCCTCCCCTAATACATTAGCATAGTGAATTTAAATTTGAAGTATAAATGTAACATTTCTAAATATGCATTTTTGAAAAAATTTATCTTCTTCAAATTGAAAGTCACTACATCAATATATAGGGAGGATTAATATTAATTTCCAGGGTTACATGTCAAGACCTTTGTGCCAGGATGAAATATTGTACAGTGATAAAGGAATGTTGATTTTCTCTACACATTGATATAGGTGATTAGGTATTTATTTATTTGGTACTTGTGAGTTTTCAAATAAGCTAAGATGGCAGCCCATATTTTTGATAAATTTACAATTTTGGGACGCCCCCAAAAAATGTTTACAAAAGAATGCCTGCTAAGAAACGTCATATTTAACTGTGATTTAAAAAAAAAAAAATCATCGTGAAAAAATTAATTACAATATTTACAATTTATTTTCTTTTTGGATTAACTTATTAACAGAAAAATGAAAAATATATAAATACAATATTCACATTTTATTCATGTCAGTAGCATGCAATCATATTGTGATCATTAACACACACTTTTTGGGAAGCATGATCCTTTATCTTTGGAAAAAGTCCATTATATCATGTACTGTGATAGGAAGGTCTCAAATTTTTATTATTACGATAATTTACAAAAAAAAAAAAAAAACTACAGCCAAAAAATAAATAAATAAATAAAGTTTCTTAATGAAATTTATCGAACTTATTCCATTTTTTAAATTTAATAATTGATTTCTAAATTTTGTTTTAATTTAACAACTAATACATCTTCAGGAGATTATAGGCCCTCAAAATTGTACATTTATCAAAAATATAGTCGGCCATCTTAGTTTATTTAAAAAAACGCACAAGTAACATCTATTTATATACTCAAGTATGATTTGATTAACCAATTTTATTATATATTTAAATGTATTTTATATGTCTTGGATATATTATTTATATGTGTAAGTTTACAATTATATTTAAAAGTACTCTATTTTTTAAAAAGTAAGCAAAAATTCACTACATACAATAAAACAGTTATGTAAAATTATATAAGAAACATGAAAAATTTACCTATCAGCATCAGTAAGTGGCCTCAAGTCCTGCCCATCCCAGAAATCACTGCAGGAATCCAGGACAATATCCGCAGTGCCCTGACTCATCAACTGCAGAAACCCTTATAAAAAAATGTATGCATGTAAGTTAATAGATAAAAGTCTACACACATAGAATGAATTAAAACAAAATTCTTACAAATATGATTTTAATGAAAGAATTACTTTACAGTACTATTTTATTACAATATCATTTTTTTGGTAGTCCATTATATTTTATTATTATATTTGAACATATAATGCTTTTTTTAAAAAATATTTTCAAAAGTCATTCTTTTACTAATGACAAATTTTGAATAATGTAACAATCAACAATTCTATATCTATTACTCATTGTATCTTCTTCCTTTTATTGCAATTTCTTATTACTGCATCATTTACATCAATAATTAATTTCTATTTGTCTCCTTGTTCCTGGTTATAACATTTCAACTGATCAATACAATCATGCTTTCAGAAATTATTGCAATTCTACTTCTGGGATCATTTTTATATTTACACCTTTTTACTGCTCCCCAACCAATCAATTTTCCACTGCTCTATATGGTTTAGTGCAATAATGGAATGATAGACCCTGGAGCTCAAAATCCATGGATTGCAGCTTTGCTCTGTCAATTCTGAGATGATCAAACTTTTTTACAAACTCTCAAACAATAAACTATTCATTATTTTTATGCTTTTAATTCTTCACTTCTTATTCTTCCATAAAATAAAATAAAAATAAAGATATAATTCTTTCTAAAACCTACTGGAGCAGGGAGCTAAAAAGATATTTATTTTTCTAATTGTTCATTCAATATTATTTTTATAATAGTTATTTTTTATTTCTGGCTGCTTTAATTTACAATTTTTCCACTTCTATATCTACGGGATTTTGTTTTTGCCAAATATTTATTTATTATTCATTTATTTCCATTATCTTTCTCATTATCTTTTAAATGTTTTCTTTTTTGCTTACTTCAATACTTATTTTAAACTAAAACTATATTACAAGATTATTACTTACAATATATATATATATATATATATATATCTTCTGTTTTATTTTGTTTGTATGACAAATGCTTTTGTATTTGTAAATAACTTCCATTAACATGTATTATAAGTGTCACAGTGATTAGCAAAACTATATATCTATCCTCAATCTAGGGCAATGATGGGCAATCTGTGAATCATAATCCCTCAAAAAGTCAGGGAAAAATTTTGGGAATCACAGAATTCTTAAGAAATTTACATATAACAATGAAAAAACAAAAGTTTTGATGTTTTTAAAGTAAAAATAAAATATAAATACAGTTTTACTTTTACATTAGATTGGCAATAATTATATTAAAACAACTGACACCCTTATAGCCCATAATAAAACAAAATTAATAAAATTTAGACCCATTTAAACTGGCAACAGTTGCACTGAAAGAAATAAAAATTACATAAAACTATTATTTCCTAAATAATATTATATTTTTCAATTAGACAAAAGGTTTTAAAAGATCATATAGAATTCTAAAAAAGCAGTCATGAATTTTTTTAAAAAAAGGGACATTGGAAATGTTTTCATGTCACAATTAGGCTTAAAATTATTGTTCATGGACATCCATTAATTATAGTAAAGAATGTCTGGTAATCATTATCTAAAGATTAAAAATCATAAATAATTCTGGGTTGATAAGGCAAATATAATTGTACTGAATATAAAAACCAAAACATCATTAAATCATAATCACCACAGAAAATGAATTTATGGTTTATTATTAAAAAATATTACCTCAAACAAAAAATATATATATTTTTAAAAAAGGAATAAAAAATAAAATAAAAACTTTGCAAGATAAACAATATTTATAGATATAGAATTTAAAATTTTGAGATATTCAAAAAATTAATTATAATAATGACATAGTTAAAAATTGAGAAAAATTATGATAAAATACTTTATTAAATAAGAACAAAATTACGAATATTTTAAAAAACATTAAAACTTTTAAAAAAATCACTTCAACATCCTTAAATTCAATCCTTTTTATAATCTTTAAATTTATTTTGCTGTTTCATTTCATCAACAGTTTTGATTGATCCACAATCTTATTTTTATTCAAAATTTAAAAGTTCTGATGAAGACTGAGGATGTTTGAAAGTGTTTCTAAAGTAAAATCAAAAATTATAAAAACCATAATATATATATATATATATATATATATATATATTATGGTTTTTATAATTATTATATATATATATATATATATATATATATATAATAAAACAATGAAGTAGATAAATAAAGTAATAACATTATGCTGTAATCAAAATGTCAAATACTTATTGCTAACAAAAACAATTATATTCTAAATTACTTGTGCCAATACCTGTGTTCAGTTCTTTGACCACTGCTGACAGCATATTTGGTAGTGGAGTTTTGTGTTTTACAAATGAATGTGATTTGTGTATCTTGTGTTTTTTATTTGGAGTTTCTTCAGGCTTAATAAAAAAAAAAAGTCAAAAAATAAATGATAAAAAATATAAACTATTAAAAAGACAAATTTATTTCAATATTCAAATCGTCACTTTAAAAAAAAATATATAGTATAGTGATTAAAAAACTTTCAATTAATACAAATAAAAAAATATGACCATACATACATGTCTGTGTGATAATATATAAGTATACATGTGTGCATGGCCCTTCAGAGAAAATGTGAGGCCTGGGGCAACTAATATGTTAGTGGCCCTTCAAAATTTAAAATAAAAGCATGGGGAAAGAGAAAAGAAATGAGAATTTTTACTTACAAGGCCAAAACAGAACTCCGAGAGCAATTAGTTACGAATCGCAGAAACGAACAAGCAGATCAGATCCAGATAGCATTTGGATAGGGTAGATTCACTCTACCACTGTTAGTATCATAAAACACTAAAGGAACTGATATGACTGACAGGGGGTTGAGACTATTAGTGCTGCTGATCAACAAGCGCTACAGCCACTTTCATTACAGTGTCATCAAATTGGCACCTTATCCCTAAATTGGCTTATGTTTTTGACTCATGTTATGTCTGCTTGGAAAAGTTCTTCTCAAATATTTTTTTGAGAAATTTAACTGTAAAATTAAGGCTGTCTTTTATGAACCGTGACATCGCTTTGCCGCCTTCTATATTTTTGTTTAACACACTGAGTTGCCAAGTTGAGGCCCCTACTATTGCAAGACCTGGAGCAGCTGCACCTCCTTCCCCCCTCTGATTGGTCCTGCATTTGTGTGTGCGTGTAATATATAAGTATAAAAATATGAACTATCACCAAGATTTAAAATCATGAATTGGAATAATAATGGTGAATATATTATAATAATAACTAAATGTCAGCAATAATAAATATTGTCTGATGTTAGTACCAGTAAACAAAATGTGCACTACAAAACTTTATACAAAAAGAGATGAAGAACAGTGGACTAAACCATAAATAAATCTATTTCTAATAAAGCAAACTTATGGAACAATTTTTTTATGTTCCATTCAAATTTTATTTATTTTGTTTACTATTATTTCTTATAAGTAATAGTGCTTCTGATAAACAAAGTCCAGCACTTTCATATTAAATATTTTTTCCTTTCCTCATAACATCTTAACACGAGTGCCTTTAAGTTTATGAAGTAACTTTAAAACTGAGATGTTGAGGATGACAAGTAATGGCAAACCACTACCAATGATGATTAAGTATTAGCTTAATTATAGTACTATGTTATCTCTTAGTCTGCCTTGTACAGAAATTTTAACATTATACATTTTACAACCAGATGCAAAACACACCATTCATTCAAGTTCAAACTATCTTCAGCTTTACATAGTTTTCTGAAATGTGACTATTTGCTTCATTTTGATGGGTATTTCAATTATTATAAGATAAAAGTTCTACTCTAAGCATAACATTCTGATACATGATTTTTTTTTTATTTTTTGTAAAAGACCATCATCTATAACTGGTAAATTATGTTTCTAATATGATATCAATTCAAAAATGTCAATAATAGTTATAATAACTTCCATCAAATTTTGTAATAAGTGGGTATAAAATATAAAAAAGCAAGCTTATTCTACTGCCAAAGGGAAAATTAATGTAAGGGAAAACAAACAAAATGATTTTAATGTATAAATCAACCTAAACATAAATTGAAAGATACTCATATTTCATAAAATATATATCATTAAAACATATAGTTACAAGCTTAACATCATATCAGTATAATTATATAAGCAAATTGACTTGGAATAAAAACTTTAGGATGGTTTTGAAATTCAGGCTAATTAATAGTTTATTTCAAAAAAGATAGAAGTAGTTGCTAATGTATAAGTACCAGTATTACAAAACATCTTACTGACTAAACACATTATCAAGAATCTGGTCTGAGGATGTGGATGACCATTTTATCAAATTTATAGTGTAACAAACTCTCCATGCAGTAGTACCACCCAATGCAAGTAATAATAATCAATGCATGACAGAAGGTTTCTGCAAGAAATCCCTATCTAGTGACTACTCATTCAATATTCCCAGAATTGTTTCTAGCTTGTGTCTTTTATCAAAGAGCAGCCTTGGATCTAAGAGCAATGCACCTAGATCTATCATCTAGCAGCCACATTTTACCTTTTTAATTAATAATGAAGGAATGAGCCCAAATGAACACCCAATAATGTTTTCAATCAAAGATAATGTTTGTACAGCTATATGGATCTGAATCCAGTTCAGTACCTATACATTTTGGTGTCTTTTCTTTTTTTACCAACCATAGACGTCATCAGCCTTTAGGCAGTATTGATATCAAACCAACAAAACATCATATGACCATTATTTCTTATGCTTACACAAGCTGTTTATAATAGTTCAAAATTCTCCATATGGAAGTGCTACCCAGTGCAAGCCATAGTAATCAATGAATTACCAAATGTATAGATATGGAACTGGGTTCAGATCTTTATGGTTATTAAAGCAAATTAGCTTGGATTGAAAACATTATTGTCTTTTCATTTGGGTTCATTTCTTTATAATTATCTAAAATTATAAAAGGTGGCTGCTAGAGATTTGTATTCAATATTAAGAACTAGGTACAGTGCTCTCAGATCCAAGACTTTGATGAAAGTGACAAGCTAAAAACTAGTCTGGGAATATTAGATGAGTAGGCACTAAATAGGGATTTTATGTAGAAACCTGGCATCTACTGATTACTATGGCTTGCACTAGAAGGTATTATTATATGGAAAGTCTGGTATTCTTATTAACAACTTGCATTAAAAATGTTATCACATATTGACAATTAATCAATTTTATCATAGTTCATGAAAAGAGAAAATATAATCAACAGCCCTGAATAATCCAAACAGAAGCATTTTATCTTACTATCTAAATGACACTTCTAATTTTAGCTTTAATATATTTTAAGCCCTCAACTAATTATGCTACCTTGCTTGTATTTATTTTAAATTTAATCTAAATGTTTGGTATAATTATCTCCTGTCATTAAAAAAAAGCATATTATCTACTCTACAATCTTTTTCATCTGTTGTAGAAGTTAACAATATTCTTGTTCAATATCATTTTTAAGTTAGCCTAACAGACTTTCTTACATTCTGTAAACTTAGATTAATTCCTGAAACAATCATTCTGTTATGACCAATAATAAATTTTGGCAAAATCAGAACTCTTCATATATGTGACACACCATCAATTTTCGATGATATAATGCACTCAAATTTATTAGTAGATGAAATTTTATTACAAGACCGGGAAAAGATTGCATTCTCCAATAGTTAGTGCAATGCAATATCAAAATGGATCTATTCTTAATGTTATCAATTTTAATATTTATGATTATTTTAATAGTCACATATGTTCCTACCACAACAATCACACTTCTGCTTCAAAATCAGCACAACAATATATGTATAGCCTTATTTACAAAGAAATTTATTTCCTGTGAAACAAAAAGTTGTATCAATTTTTAAATTAAGACATGTTAAATTAGATGGATTACAATTGAAGATCTGATTAATAGATATATTTCAGACATTCTGAAAACGTTTTAATAATAACCTACCACTAAATTCTTTTTTTTTAACATGAAAAGTCTTACATGATGTCCCACCTATAGACAAAACAGCTATTTATGCAAATAATCAAAACTGCCTGATTACAAAGTTGCAGAGATAGATTCCAAATCTGTTTTTGATAAGTCATAAAATTTGTTAATCCTCACCCAATTGCTTCATCCTGTATAAATATAAAAAATAACATCAATCGCTTCTTTTTCAAAAATTACAACAGGCATCATTATCATTTACATATACAAACATCTACTTCTCTAAAACAAAAATAAGTAGTTCTTATATTTATCATTCCCTTTAAGAGTATCAGTATACTCTTTTTTTAAAAGCATTTTCAAACTTAGCAATTGAGTTACCACACACAATTAATGAGAATCAGCATAGTTCCCAATCATTAAAACAATTTTCTATATTTTATTTATTGCAGATTTCCACAAGCAGAAAAAAAAATCATTTGCTTTAAAGCACACTCTTTGAATTGAAAAACAACTAAATAATTTTCTAACTATGAAACTTCAATGTAAAAAGGAAATATTTAGATTCAAATAAATGATAACAAACTAAAATACAAAATTATTAATAACATTATATTTGTACTAACACATATCAAACTCCTTGAATGAATATTTTGAAATTAAAAAACTAAACAAAATTGTAAAAAAAAAATACATATGGATTTCTGCACATTCGGTACCTCATAACATATCTTTTGTTTCATTAGAATAGAAACATAATTCTTTCCTGAATAATATTATTACATTAATATCATATAATGATTGTTTGTTTGTTTTTAGAGTTTTTCATGTATTTGTTATATAGGCAGTAAACTTGGGCTAAAAGTAGTTGAAATGTAATGATGTAGATGCTGTAAATTCAAAGAATCTACTGTTATTGAATTTTGCATAAATCATAAATTAAAAAATAATTGAATAATTTATTACTCAGGAATTTATAAACAGTTTCCAAGTACCAAATGTGAGAGGATTGTGATCTGAACCATAAACCTTGAACTCCAAAATACGTTACTCTACCACTGATCTGAACTACATAAAGTTGAGGCATAAAATTACTATGGCAAACATTTGGTTTAGATAAAAAAATCACTGCAAAAACTTGGATGAAACTATACCCAAAACAATAGTATTCTATACATTACATCAAACTTGGGAATTAAAATATAAAAAAAAATTCATATTACATGAGTATAGTTTAAAGTTAAAAATATAATTGTATTTAAAATTTAATTTTGCTCCAATCATATTTTTTTAAAAAACTAGATATTCTTTAGAAGTATATATTAATCATGGTAAATTTTAGCAATTGTTATATTACTAAGCATGAAATTTTTTTATGGTACATTATGAATACTGTACAAGAAAATCTATTTTTGGATTCATTAGGTTTTTGATAATAATTTTACTGTTAGTAATTTACTTAACTATTTTAATTAATCTAGTTATCAATAGAGCTGTTATTAATCTAATTTATTGCATGAAAATAAGACTTGAACCTTGTGTATTGACATCAATCAGCATACTCTTCAGCTTGCTGAATATTGTCAAATTGTGAAAGTAATGAATGATGAAAAACATTTTCCTAAAAAAATATCTTATGATGAACTTAAGCATAGTTTTCATGGCAAAAAAACAAATACTGCTTATGTTAAAAGATATTTTCAAACTATTGTGTTCATTGGAAAAATATGATAGGATAGAACATAAAGAAGAAGTTCAATTAGAGAAGACATAAGAGTTTTCCAGAAAAGATAGCTGTCGAAGAAATAAAAAGTTAGCATAAAAAATTATCAAATAAACAGAGTAATGAATCAGCAGCATGTTCAATATATATCTGTGTTTAAGATTTATGCCTTAATGTGTATAGTCATTGTAAAAATCATCTCTAAGAATGATAACAAATCTTTGTGTTGCTGTTGATAATGATTCTCAGGGATATCATTACCTCCCTCAAAATTTTAGCATAACTGTGATGTCCCACCAATCCCATTTAAATTATTACTTGAAGAAAAGATCTACAAAAAAATTTAAATCAATCTAATTTCATTAACACTTATTAAAACCAAAGTAATTATTTCATAATATTATTAGTGGTTTTAAAACCAAAAATTCCATCCATGATTTTTAAGCTCATCAAGCTTGTAAGAATTCCAATCTCTTCCACTTTTCAAAAATCTTTCATTGTAATATTTTTAGTGGTACACTACTGCCAACTATATCAAATTTAATCTTATTATTATATGTGAATTGTATGTGCATGCATACATACATACATACTGTATAAATAAATTCTTCAAACACCTTCTTCAAATCTTCAACCAATTTAGAAATTTTAATAAACATGGATTCGGTAAACCTCAAATATATCTTTAAATGTGCCTTATAAGAAGTAAACAAATGTGAAGCTTACAAACCATAATATTATTCTTATAAGATAATAAATTATGTTTATGAATGGCATATTTATTTCAGGCTTAAAAATATCTATTTTGAAACTAAATAAAGATTTCTGATATAACCCTTATCAATTAAAAAACATTTATGCAAAATATTAGCTATAATTTTACCATATTAGCTGTGCATGTTGATGAATCAGGCCACCCATGTTTGCTCATTATATAAATAAACATATAGTAATAACTGATTGATAAGAGCATGTGGAATGTAATTAGGTATTTGACCTGTCTTGATTTTTTTAAAACCTCAAAAAGAAATCAAAAAGTATCATTTCAGTTTACTAATTGATCATACAAAAGAGATAAAGATGATTTTAGGATATGTAGTGCAATCGAATGTTTGTTACTGAAAAAGACCAATTGCCAAACACTAAAATGAGAATGTATTTGTGGCACCATTACCTAGTATATATTAATTATTAAAAATTCAATAGATGACATTGGAATAAGATAAACAGAATGCAGATGTTGAGAATGAAGATGTAAAAAGTAAGATGATATTTTTTTATTTTACTCCACTCTTTGGTACATTTATAGACATAGATTCGTTTTTTTGGCTATTATTCTTTATGAATGAAAAGCATTAAAATTGCATTATTATTTGCAATAGTGATTTTTAACTTTTTATATTATCCAAGTTAATGATTAGAGATTCAAATATCCTAAAGTTTTAGACTTAAGCAAACTTGTTTATACAACTTCTGAAGAAAAGCAAATAGAATATATTAACTTAAAGCAACAGACATCCTCATTCAGTATTAATCTTTAAAAATGCTAAAATATATTGTAGTCATAAACTATTAACCCGCCTATTATAAACAGGTTACAAAGAGTATGAATCAGTTAAAATATTATTTTACTACCTACTTTTTACTTGACAAGTAACTTCATTTGATTTATCCTCTGTATACCTATTGCCCTTGGCAATTGTAATGGCTTTTCATTACAGAAGGTTTATCCTTTTTTCAGTTTTAAGTAATAGACAGGGTATGAGCACAGACTTTCACATGACCCACCACTCTCCACACTATCTCATAACACTGATACACTTGAACACACATGTCGAAAAGATAAATAATCACCAATATACGTATTTCATGCTAAACCAGCAATCATCAGTTGGTCCAGATTACCATCTCTACACATATATGCTACAAGTGCTCAGATATATATTAAGATAGCAAATCCTCCTACTTTAATGGACAGGCTTCAATGTACTCCACACTCCAACTCTTCAACTGCCCATCCAATTGAAAATCTGATGATGGAATGCTCAAAGGCCACCCTTAGGCCGAGATTGTTGTCACACCCATGTTAACCCAAAGGTCAATATTTTTATTTTAAACAAAGAAACAAAAAATAAATAAATATAGTTATCTTTAATTTAGACTTTAAAAAAAATGAAATATTGACATTACAAAGTTTAAAAAATAAATAATAAACTGTAAAAAATTTTTTTAATAAAATCAAACTGAAAATGAATATGATAAGATAATACAATTTGCCTAAGTTTTTCCAACATTTTCCCATAATATCTTTAAAAAGCGCAAATTCATTTTTTAACCTATTTTATTTCTTTTTATGTATCTTTTTTTATTTAATATGTCACTGTTATTGTATTATTTTTACCACTACTATTACTACTAATTATTATTATTAAAAACCAAATTACTACTACTAATTATTATTATTAAAAACAAATTACTTAATTCTTTATACGATAAAATATATGATGAAACAAGAGTTATTATCTATTTCTGTACTATCTGTATTAAAGGTCAAAAAATCAGTGTTTTACCAGTTCTTACTTATGGATCTGAGACTTGGACATTTAATAAAATAGCAATAAAGACTTCAAACCACTCAAAGAAGTATGGAAAGATGCATGTTGGGAGTAACAAGAAGAGATCGAAAACACAATACATGGGTAAGCGAACAAACAGATGTTACTGACCTCATTGAAAAAATTAAAAGACTAAAGTGGAGTTGGGCTGGACATATTGCTAGAAGAGATGATAATAGATGGACAATTGAAATCTTAAACCGGAATCGAAGAGATTGTAAAAGACCCAGAAAGAGACCACATATGAGATGGATGGAAGAAATAAGAAAGTGTGCAGGGATAATGTGGCAAAGAGAAGCTAAAGATTTGAGCTGGATTGAACTTGGAGAGACCTTCATCCTACAGTGGATTGATAATGGTTGATGATGATAAATACTTATCCCAGACTGGTTTCTGGTTTTTGCATATCTGCATTACTTCCAGCTTTTAAGCTTTACTAGTAAAAACAATAACCATAAACTGTTCTGGGATAGGAATTTAAATGCATGAATATCTCATAATCATTGATTACTCAGCTTCACTATAGATGACATTACAGTCAAACACTGTTTGTTTATCATTATTTAGATATGAACATTTGGAGGCGTAAATTAAGAAAAGCATGAAAATGAATTAATGGGAAGTGAGATATGCAAACTCCACAAGTGGGATTCTTATATACTTAGTATAATCTACTGAGCATGCCTTCAATATCTTCTAGATATCATAATCATAAAAATGTGACTATGCAGTGTAGGCAAGTAATGGGATATAAGTAAGATGATTTACATTTTGAAGAGGTGAAAGCAGAATTATTTTTTGTTAATGACATTGTCATTATTGGCAATCAGACCTACTTTACTTTATATTTGGCATTGTTTCTCTCTAAGCATACTATTGTGGCTAGCATGGATTCAAATGTATGGCCAAGCTTGTTTTTATGATACAGGAATATAGATTTGTGCTTGGAAATATCTTTGAATCTTTTAGGAGAATCTTGTTGCAAAAGCTAGTATGAGATTCTCCAAACTAAGCAGTGCTGCAATTAGTGTAGTTGCAGGAAATCTTAAATACATTTTGGGGAGTTTGTCTTTTGAGTTATTGATGAGGCAATTTAGCATAGATAAACTATGGAGATTAATTCTATATGTATCCAAGCATACATTGTTTATACTTTAGGAATATTACAAATATAGGATTAGGATATCTATGGCTGATTCTTGCTTAGTGTGAATCTGGAATTGATTTTGGTATAAAATCTGTAAATAATATTGATGGGCAACTTATGTTTGTATCAACAGTGGCATAGTTCTTCGATATAATTCTCAATGTTGGATTTGTGGTCTGCCTCAAATTTTCAAATCTTGAAATTTTTTTTCAGACCTGTGAATTTATGTGAGTTAGGAGTCAAGAATTTGGGGTGTATTAGGGCTCTAACCTGGATAGGTTTTATTATTTGAATTTCTCAGACACATAGAATTAGTCTCCATACTCCACCTATCCTAAAGTGTCTCATCAATAACCCAAAGAACAAATTCCCCACTGAACAAATTCCCTGAACTATATATACAAGATTTCCTGCACCTATTCCAATTGCAACACTGTTACTTCAAAGAATCTCATGTCAGCTTTGCAACTTGATTCTTCCAACACCAGTTATCTGTATAAAAGGGCCAAAGATAATTCCAAGCACAAATCTATATTCCTGGCCATAAAAACAAGCTTGGACACACATTTAAACCCATGCTAATGACAGTAGTATGCTCATTGAGAAATGATTCAAAACATAAAGTAAAGAAAGCCTGGCACATCAACAATAATGCCAATGTGATTAAAAAAAAAATCCTGAGTTTCTCCCTCTCCAAAAAGTGGGTCAAGTAAGCCATCTCATTTACTGCATGAATGCATTATTATTATGATTATGATATCATTAAAAGATATTGAAAGCATGCTTAGCAGATTATATTAAGTATATATAATAGTCAGATATTCTACAGTAATATCATCACACAAACTCAAATATATATTATTATTCTAATTATTTATTTCTAAAGCACTTTTTGAAGAAGTTATGCCCTCATTTTCAAAGCTATAGATAGATAGTGATGTTCAATTTATTTAAACCAACAGATGCAAATTATTTAAATTAGGTCTGCCATTTCTTCGAGATTGCATAGAACATGTCTCTTTTATTTAATGAGTTTTCATCTAAGTTAATGAAATAGGCCTCCGTGATTTTCCTTCTTATCTCATGTCACTCACTGCACATCACTTGCGGATTATCTGGTGTACACGAGTGACCCATAGTGATTTTATGTTGTGCAAAAATAGAAAAGTGGGAAGGATCCGTTAGGGCCTTATTGAAAACTCATTAAATAAAAGAGACAAGTTCTACACAATCTCAAAGAAATGGCAGACCTAATTTAAATAATTTGCATCTGTTGGTTTAAATAAATTGAACATCGCTATCTATCTATAGCTTTGAAAATGAAGGCATAGCTCCTTCGAAAAGCACTTTAGAAATAAATAATTAGAATAATAATATATATTTGAGTTTGTGTGGTGATATTACTGTAGAATATCTGACTTTATTACCTATATAAACCACACATTTCATTATTTAACAGTTACAACATTAAGTATATAAGAATTCTATTGTATAGAGTTTATATACTCCATTTCCCATTAATTCATTTTCAGGCTTTTCTTAATTTTCTCCTCCAAATGGTCACTGTAGCTTTTGAAAAACCAAAGACACCAATATCTGCAGATGCTCTAACTGAGCTCAGATCTATAAGACTATGCAAATGAATGAGCTTGTGTTGGAAATATTATGGTGTTTTCATTGTGAGCTCTTAGCATTATAGTTAACCAAATAGATAAAAGGTGGTTGATGGAGGATTGCATTAGATCCCAAGATCAAGAAGCAGTGCTCTCAAATCTGACACTCCTCACTGATGAAATCCACAACACTAATCTGGGAATGTTGAGTGAGTAGGCATTGCACAGGGATTTTATGATCAAACCTTAATTCATCCATTCATTATGAAGGCTTGCACTTGGTGGCACTACTATATGGATAGTTTGGTACTCTAATTTATTCTTATTTTTCACTGAAAGGTTATGTTATTTAGGTTGACAATCAAGTACAATTATTATTTTCCATATATCTCAAGCACAATTTGTTTGTTCACTTGGATTTATATGTATATAACTTAAAAATAATATTAAAACATTTTAGTACCTGAATAATCAAATAAATACATATTTGCTTATTTAAAATATTATTACTATTATTTTTTGCAGTTTAGATTGTCTTCAAAGCTCAATCACTAAATAAAATATTATATAAAAGCAAAAGTGTTAAAAAAATTGATAAAATATATTTTAAAAAAATATATGAAAAGAATAAACATTTAACAGAGTATAAATCTTAGAAAATATTAAAAAATAAATAAATAATCACAGAAAAATTCAATTGTAAATGCAAGTAAATTAGAAAATAAATAATATATTTTTTTTTAAATGAGTGAAATTATAGATTAATCAATCAAAGATCAAAGTAAAATAAATTTAAATAAAATATATAAATATTAAGCAGATAATTATATAGATGGAAAGTTTTATGTGAAAACAGTATTTTTTATACTTACAATAATTCATTATTAATAATATTACTATATACATGACTTTGAGGAAATAACAAAACAATCTGGATAAAATCGTCATATCTGAAACAAATAATTCCATGTAGAATTTTAAGAAAGTCTACATTGCTTCAGAAACGTATTTAAATTATTAATATTTTTTTCAGTATGTGAATTATTATTTGCAAGATTACTTTTATGAATTAGTTAATAGCGAAACAATTTAATTTCCGTTAATCAACATTAATAGACTAATACTAACTTTCATCGTCTTGAACTATTAATATTTATTGATTTGAATTTGTTTAAATCTAATTGTTATACATCTTAATAGTTATGTAAATATATATAATAACCACACATCAGAATTATGTCTATAGTAATATAAACTATCTTGAATCTTCATATTTCGATCTTTTTATAAATACAAGATTTCTCCAAACTACTGTATAATGGTCAACATTAATAAATATTTTTATTATTATAAAAACTAGAAAAAAAAATCCAGAAATGTTTTCTTTTTTTTTTTTCTGGAGAAAGAAAGTTTGTTCAAGTCTGAAGAAGCAAAATTCACATATTTAAGTAGCCCCAAATATATATATTAATTTTCAGAACATTTTTTTTATTAATGCCTTCTAGAGAACGGGGTCTTACTGTAAAATTTTACTATATTTTAGAATTATGAATATTTTTTAAACAATAAAAATAACACAATTTATATATGTAAATATTTGTGAAATTCAGGCTCAACTATATTGAATTCTGAATCCTCTCACAAATTAATATAATAAATTATTTGTGCTAACTGCAAAAATTAAATGGCATGTTATTTAAATAATTTAAATTTTAAAAATGAAATAAATGAATTTGGTCAACTTTCACAAAAAAATTTGCATTACTTATTTTTTTTTATCCATAAAAATCTTTTTTCATTATTACTATTACCAAAAACAATGCTAATTTACTGTGCATGTGATCACCATTTCATATCTTAGACATGCTGTTAATAAGAGAACCAAACCCTCCATAGAGTAATGCCACCAAGTGAAAGCCTTTGTAATCAATAGATGTAAGAAAGTTTGTGCATAAAATTACTATCTAGTGTCTACTCATCCAGCATTCCCAGACTAGTTTCTAGCTTGTGGCTTTCATCAGTGAGAAGCCTTAGATTTGAGAGCATTACACCTACATCTTAACCTCCAGCAACTACCTTTTATCTATTTGGTTAACTATAAAGCTAGGAGCCCAAGATGAAAACACCATAATGTTTCCAACCCAACCTCATTCTCTTGTCTAATCAGTCATATAGATCTGAACTGAGTTCAGCATCTATACCTTTTCGGTGTCTTTGGTTTTTGAAAACCCACAGTCACCATTATACTATGGACAGAATGTATACCTATCTTGCCCATATGATAATGGTGACCATGGTTTTTGAAAAACCAAAAACACTAAAATGTATAGATGCTGAACTGAGTTCAGATCTATATGACTATACAAGTGAATGAGCTTGTATCCTATCTATAGGATAATGGTGACAGTAGTTTTTTGAAAAACCAAAGGCACCAATATCTACAGATTCTGAATTGAGTTCAGATCTATGACTATAACAAGCAAATGGGCTTGGGTTGAAAATATTATGGTGTTTTTAATGTGAGCTCTTAGTGTTATAGTTAACCAAATATGTAAAAGGTGACTGCTGGAGTATTGCATTAGATCCCAAGATCTATGTGCAGTGCTCTCAAATCCAACGCTTCTCACTGATGAAAGCCACAAGCTAAAAACTAGTCTGGGAATGTTGGGTGAGTAAGCATTGCATAGGGATTTTATGGTCAAACCTTCCTTCATCCATTCATTATAAAGGCTTACACTTGGTGTCACTACTGTATGGAGAGTTTGGTACTCTAATTTATTCTTATTTTTCACTGCAAGATTATGTTATTTAGATTGACAGTCAAGTACAATTATTATTTTGCATATATCTCAATGCACAATTTGTTTGTTCACTTGGATTTATATGTATATAACTTTAAAATATATTAAAACATTTTAGTACCTGAATAATCAAATAAATTCATATTTGCATATTTAAAATATTCATCTACATATTAAATAATAGCAAGAATTTTAAATATTTTAAATTTTTATAACTGTATAATAAATTATTTTCAGGGTTGATGTTTTTTTTTGTTTTGAAGTGGTGTATCCCTCATCACATCTCCAGCATATTATAACCATCCATCAATGCAGAAAAAGATTATTATCTCAAACTATGGATGTATTTCATGAATAATTTTCATTTGTCAGGTGAGCAAGAGGTATCAAACATCTTAATATTCACATGTATGATATCACTTTTATTAGTTGTTACCAGGGGTGGCCAACAAGTCGATCATAATCAACCAGTTGATCGCGAAGCCAGTTTTGGTTGATCGCAAGGCCAATCTGGCAAGAGCCATCAAGTTACAAGTGAAACAAATTAAATCAAAATTTTCAAGTTATTTTGTTATTTTTGTTCTTTTTTTTTTTAATTCTAGATAGGTGAAATCTAGTAAGTCATATCATTATTGAAAATAATATTTTTAATCTTGATTTAATGTAGCTAATTTGAATTAATAAATATTGTTAATAATTACTCATGTTGCTTTACTTCCCCTGGACATAAATTTTTTGGCCCATTAAATAATTATGTAATTTTCTATGTAACTAGATGTATAAAAATAGTATGTATTCCACACCTCCCTCCACTTAAACTACGCCTATGACAACAAGTTGATTGCAACATATTTTTAAAATAAAATGTAGATCTTATGAACACAAAAGTTGGCCACCCCTTGTTATTACCATGGATAAACTCCCCAAGTGATCTATTAAAGTAAAATAATATTTTAAGATTTTTCTAAATAAAGATTATTAATATGGTTCATATACACAAATTATATATGTTTCACATACAAATTAAAATAATACTATGATAGATTTTTAATCAAATCTTATAAGAAATTATAATATTTAATTAAAAGTGATGATTTTTGATTCAGACTATATGTAAATGATCAGATATGATATTATCTTCTTCTACTAAAATTTTCTGAGAAAAGTAAGAGAATTTACCTACTTCCCATTTCTCTCCTTCATTCCTAATCCAGAATAATATTGTAAATTTAATCATTGGATAGTCTAGTAATATTAAATATAAGTGTATAAAAATTTACATTAGAAAATTATTTAAATAAAATGTTGTGATTTAGTATTAAAATAGGTTAAAATATCTATAGTGTTTCTTCATCACTAAAATTTATCAGACATCAACATTTACTTGTTGAAGCCTCTAGCAAGAATAGCAACAACCAGGCTTTAATAACCTAGCCCTTGTTTCCACAAATATCTACTCTTAATACACTTCTCTTGGAAGATACTTTTCAAATATATATATATTGTAACAAACCGGGTTCGAATACGCGCGTATGTGATATATTACTAATTGCTAGTGTTAATGTGGAGCGACTATGTATAAACAAAAAAAGGAAAAAATATATATGTAAATGGTCATTCGAACCCTGTTACAAGGAGTGCGAAAGTTATGTGTGTAGGTATATGTAAATATAGTGTATGTGCGAGTGTACAACATACGTATGTAGTATCGGTGATGGTTACAATCAATTATATATGTAGAGCTGTATAAAGTAATTGATTATTCGATATATTTTATCCGTAAGTTTTTTTTTTGAGTTTTAATAATATTGTCGGTAACACGTGTTTTCTTTTGTTGAGTAATCTCTTGAACATATGAGGACCGAAATAGAAATGAATTAATTGCTGTAGGCAGTTTAGTTAATAACTGGCGTCGGGAAGTCTGAAAACTGGTCAGGTGGGTATTTTTGAAGAACAATGGAAGAACTGGTCAGTGGCGTACGGATACACAGAGAGAATTTTGAAAAGTTAAAAGTGAAAACAAAAGAACTTTTTGTTGTGCTCGAGAGGAGATAAAAAAAAAAAGGAAAAGAGGCGCGGCTTGAACTCCAGATTAGGAGGACGTGTAAAATATTTCTTAAGAAGTTTTAATATTTTTTCTACCCAAAATGTCGGGGTAATTCTATAGTGCGGGTTTCGTTAATCAGCCCAGTGGACATTCGTCGTGAAACTCACCTGAAGCGGACTTACGAACTGCGTTAATAAATAAAGAAATTTTGTTTCATCAAAGAAATGGTGACAAAAGATCTTTGAAAATTTGGACCTTTTTGCAAAGCGAGTGAATCAACTACTCCACCTCTGGGATATGCTATTCGATACACCCCATTGGAACTATTTGCCTTCCGTTATATCTACCAGACCAGTTTTCTTGGCAAGGTATAAACGCAGACTTGTCTTTGATCGCGTGAACTAAGGTAAAGTGATGTGGCACAAAATATATGTTCAATGAATGTATCTTAATAAAGAAACTAGTGTTACCTCAATATTAATTACTATATTGAGTCTCTTTTAAAATTAAATAAATGACAACATTAAATAAACAGCTCTGATATATATATTTGTACTATTTTGATGCGTGTATGAATTATATATATGTGTGTGGATCAGAATAAATGGGCTGTGCACTTGAATATTGATATTTATATGCGCGTATAAATGGGATTTATTGGTAATGGGTATGGTCGTGAATAGGATAAACCCCGATAAGATCTGGGTTAGATTAATGGATTTTATCCAATAAGCTATCTCATATGATAATAGACATGTAAGACGTAGTTAGTTTTGTTTTAGCTTTGTTCTCTAGTTAGACTATCGTCCCCAAACCCTGAGATTGAGCTGGTTCAGTGCGCTACCATAACAGATATACATACCAGAACCCTTATTTACATTTTCGATGAGATAATTCTTATCTACGGGTAAGATTGGCGTGTGAGATGGGATCAAACCATGCTCACAAATATCTTTACTCGAAGCTTCGGGTTAAAGCCAACAATGGCGGTTTATATTATATCGGTGGGTGTTATAATATATATATATATTGTGATGGATAGATCCGGTGTGAGCTTTAATAGATATGTGAATTTAATATTTTTTTTTTTTGTATGATATAAAGTTAACATATAAACAAAATGTCTTAAACACTTACTTATAAAAGTTACTAATGTCACAATACTAAAATCATATTTATATTTAAAACTTTACTGTAGTAATTTTACTTATTTATGGGCAAAGTATTTTTAAATATTTATAATTGTCCTTATTAAAATTAATATTTTGTAATTAAAACAATACAATAATAAACTTAGATTATATTAAGATTCAATAGCAATAATGTCTTGTATTTTATAATAATAATAAGAAGAAGAAAAAATGAGGAGGAGGAAGAGAAGGAGGAGGGAAAAAAGAAGAAGAAGAATGTGGGTACACATAAATATTTTAAAATAATGGAGAAATGCTTCATCAATTTTAATATATTTAAGATAATTTATTTTACTTATTTTTTAAAAAAATGTAATATTATGTGTTGTATTTTTGAATGTATATCTGAAAGTCAACATTTGAAAGCAAACATCCATGTATATGCACTTCTCCTTGAATTAAACATTATATACAGCATGTGTTTGAAACATGGAGATAAATCTGTATGTTCCAAAAGTCCCATGGCAATAGCCTCCAACAATGGAAGGTGATAAATATACATTAAAATGTTTGAAAATAGCCACTACAATTTCCATTACTGTTTACCATTGCCATTGCATACTTTTATTGATATTCTAGTATATAAATTTCCTTATTTGTAAGCAATTAATAAATATAAGTGATTAAGCTAAATTTGTTTAGAAGTTCACTAATCTTTCAGTCAGCTGCTGTGCCATTTTCCATCTGTGATGAAAACAACTTCAAATTGTATATTTAAAAATGATCAACCTTTATAGAATTTATTAAGAATTCCGAAGAAACTATTAATTGATTTCACCACATATGAACAACTCTTATGAACAATAGACCAAAAGGACTTTTAAAATTCACCTCTAAGTGCTAATAAATCTTTTCAACAATATTTCCTTTTTTTCCATGTATTTTATAACACCATGGGACAAAACATTCAAAGATATCTATGGACTTTATTTAAAAATATAACTGTAATTATAGATGGTTTAAAAAAAAACTAAATTTATGTAACATATTTTTATTACTATTATTTTATTATGAAAATTTGTTTCAGCATTCTCTCCAGGGCACAAAGTACAGGAAATATATGTGTTTATTTAATAATATGCAATTATATTGCATACAGCTCATTTATTTCATATGATAGAATTAACCTTGGATGAATAAAATTTAATTCAACAAATGTTATATAAAGTTGAAAACTTTATTTTATAATAACTTTTTTATTTATTTTCAATGGTGAAATTAATTTTGGCAATAAACCTTTTTTTTTTTTTAAGATGATGTCCCTCTGAATTTATTTAAACAATGATTTATACCTACCCTTTGCATTGAATATTTTAAGAGATGAAGCATTTCTCTTATTCTATGGTAGATAAAGGAGTGCGGGTATATATGTTTTTGTAGTTAAACCATTTAATAAATCAGCATAGCATAAGGAATTACTGCTATAGTATTTTTTTTTTTTGGAAGATGATATTTATAAAAAAATATATTGAGGTTTAGTCAGAACAATTTATATTTAGCGAAGTAAAATTTCAATTAGTTCAATCACCAACATTATTTGAAATTTTATTTAATACTAAGCAATTTTGTACTTAATAAAGTATAATCTTTGTTATTATTTATAAAGGATCAAATATAATCCATAAACATAGTACGTAGGTATTCTGTCTCCACATACAAAAGGAATGAATGACCTTATTTAAAATGTTACGAGCAAAAGATAATAAAATATAACTACAGTATTCATATTCTAAAGTAATAACTTACAGTATGTTTTGGTTTTATTTAATGTAAATAAAATCTAAAAATATTTATTAATTAAATTTGGCTTTCCAGTATTTTTATTTATTTTTAATAAGATTATATCACTTATTCTTCTATTTAGGCCACATATTAATTATAATCTCGTTACCACATTTACTTAATTTACATTTACCCTGAGATATTTAAATAAACATTTCATTATTTTTGAAGATTGATTAGAGTACATACACATTATACATACACATCTGGAAAATATTTATTAAGACTATAAAAATATAAACATACATTTATTTACGGTTTATTAGAGCTAATTTAAATTTAAGTTGCCATTTATACTGTTTATTTATTGAATGCAGCTTGGTTTCAATAAAATGCCCTTTGTCTTCAATTTACATTAATCACTGTGTTCTATTTATTTAGATATTCTGAGTTTGTTACATCTCATGACTCTCATACATTATCATCTTTAAACATTTGGCTCAACATTAAGAATTTTTTAGTAGTATAATTCCTAATTTTATCATTACAATATATAATATATATTCATTAAATCTTGCACTGCTCTGACCAAATTAATATGTAATAATTTAAACCTTTGATATGAAATAAAATATATTTTCAAGCTATTCAAAAATTGTCAAGAGAGTTTTCAGTATCAAACTCATGATCTTATACTGAAATACTGTTAAGCAAATAATCTCTCATATTTAATTCTTATAATATTAAAATTGTGTATGCTGGTCATGATAAATAAAAGACACAAGAAATGTGGTTCATTTACAATTTAAATCATATCCTTCAACTCAAATTCCACATTCCAATACTATTCAATTAAATCATGATTTGAATTTGAATAAAAATGCATGATTGTTTGTATAATATTATTTCCTCAGTGGTCGTGAGTTCCAATTCAAATCATGTCCTTAAACCCACATTCCAATTCTATTCAATTAAATCATAATTAGAATTTTAATTAGTAATACATGATCATTTGTCTAACACTATTTCAACAATAGCTATGGGTATGATATAAAATTACTGAAAGTCTCTCCTTTTTCTTCTTAAAGTAATAAACAAGCATTGCTTTTAATTCTTTTCTAAAATTGTTTTAATAATGAATTAATCATAAAAAAGCAAAATAAATTTATGTTATATATTATTTAGTTATGTATTGATATTTTGATGTTTAATACATTTTTTTCTTAAAATAAACAACATTTCACAAATATTTATCTGAAAAATAAAGTCATAAACATATAAAATATATAATGTAAATAGTTTTTTTTTTTTTACAATATACATATATTTTACTTACTTATGTGTTTAAGTTATATATTTTGGGGCACATTTAATGTATTTATATTTTTATTTTTCAGACAAATATTTTTGAAATATTGTTCATCTTAAAAAAGATTATACTAAATTAATTGAAACATCTGTAAATGAAGAAATAATATATAACATTCTATATTTATTTTGTTTTTAATGATCAGTTCAGGAATAGAACAAGTTTAAAAAAGAATAACTAAAAGACACCACTTAACGTTGGACTATGAATGTATGATAGGATCAATTCAAGCACAACACACAATTGAATACATAGTGTAATAATTTAACCCTTTTCAGTAATCAACTTCTTAAATTCACTATCAGAATGGATTTCTAAACATATGTACAAACTTTAAAAGAGGTTAATTCTAATTATGGCTTAGAAAATATTTATTAGATAATATTTCTTAAATATAAACATATTTATAACACTAGTTACAAAAAAAATTACATATAAAAATACGTAATAAAAAAACTCTCTATTTATTGCTGAAATTACTTTTTTTAATACATCCATCCATAAGTGTTATCCTTTCATTTTACATCACATACTATAATACACAAGTCTTGTTTTATTTTGATAAACATAATATTTTATAAACACATGCAGAAAAGAAAACTGATTTTAATGTAATTTTATGGAGGAAAAAAACTGTTTTACTTTATGCATTAACTAAAAAACTTAGATTTCTTTCAAGAACATGCATTGTTATACTATCATAAGTAAGCAGCACTATAGTATGGTTTCTGGAATATTTGGACAAGTCACAAAATAAGCTATTTGTAGTTGTGGATAATCTTAAAAATTTTAAATCTTGAAATTAATAATAATTTAAGATTTCAAACACTTTAAAATTAAAAATCTTTAAGCTAGAACATGCACTCAGTATAGATGTATGTTTTTTTGTTGTTGTTATTTTTATCAGTGTATCACTCATTTCAACTTCATCATATCATAACCATTCTCCAATGCAAAAATTCTGATTATCTACACTCATTAAGCACACATTTCATGAACAATCTTCATTTGTCAATTGAGCTAAAATATTTTAATAAAGATATTATAGATCCTCATATTATTTTGCAAAGACACTGTATATAGATAAGTTTAGGGTTTGCTGTTTCAGGTACAGAAAATTTCATTATTTACAGGTTGAATATTTGGGAAAGAATAGTAAAGTAGATAATTTTGGTACTATGATAGGCTATAGATCTGAAATAAACTCTGATTCAATTGATGTTTTTTTAGTTATTGCTCATTTGTTTGACATTTTAAAAGTGTGAGAAATTAATAATGATCTTTCATTGTTGTTTATGGGTCATGTTTATGCAAATCTGTTTATATAAAAGATAATTTACAATATTTCATTCTACACATAGCAAAGAGTTATTTTTTATTCATTTTTATTGTATTTAAAACAATGGTCCAGCATAATTTGGAGTCTTCCACTTAAAAATGATTTCTTTTCTTGGTTGGTGAATAAATAGTGTTTAACAATTTTATGAATAAGAAATAACTGACATATACATCTTACAAATACTTTAGAGAACAGTAATTTATTGAGCTAGCACTCTTAAAATCTAGATTTGAATCCAAACTGAGAAAAGTAAAAAAAAATTTTAAAGGATTTACAATTTCTCTTTCTGATAGCTAGCACATAAGTTAATTCTCTAATACTGAACAGTATAACCCTGCAATTGATAATCTTAATAAAACTGTCATCTTCTTCCATCCTTCTTTATGAAGAAATCTTGAAAAGGCTTTACCTCTGAAGTGAGCATATAAAAAGTTTTTTTGCTTATAGTTTTGTATAACTTAAATATCAAATTTGAATGGCAGAAATTAAATTTAGTGAAAATTCTGACATGGAACAAGTTTCCTCCAGTAGATAAAATATAAACATATGCGTATATGTTCAAATTTTTCAATTTCCCACTGCTTTATAATGCTCTTTACAATCCACATACCAATTCTCAATGTGTCTTCTTTCAATAGATTATCTTTATGAGCATTTTATAGGTTCATGACCTGTGTAGTCTCATGTCTACTCTTGTTGGACAATACTTCAAAGGCATCCTTGGCTAAGGTCTCAACACCCAACCTGAATCAATTTTGTGGATATATTTATAACAAGGGAATTATAAGGCAAAGTAGTTTCCAGTTGCCTTATTTGCCCAATAGTAATCTTCATTTTAGGTCTAATGTACTAGCTGTATCTCATAAAAGGATTATCTTTCTAACACTTTTCAACTCACTGTTGTCATGTATAGTAACCATGTGCTGACTTTGCTGATCTAACACCCAATGAAATATTAACTTATTTAATGATAATCAACTCATCCTTACATTTTCATCATCATAGAAATTGGGGCATTTTATGGGGAGTAAACACCATTGTCACCTGCATCACTACCTGAAAGTGAAGGTTATCCCATTAGCTCAGCAACTACTTATTCACATTTAGTTTGCTTATTCACTGCTAATATTTACATCTAAAAATCATTGCCCAATCTGTAACCTGAGTCACTCTGGATTTGAATACAGTGTGGAGAAATGAATGAATTTCTGATGAGACTGATTTCTTGATCAGTTCATATGAAAAAATACTATATATATATTATAATGTTCCATCTCTCCCTACCCCTAGGCTATTTGAACCTAGAAAAATTTATAAATTAGGCAAATACGAATGAGTGAAGTTCAACTTTTATTTGACCAATAGTTCTAGTCACTAGTTCGTGGAGAAGCTAAACTGTATAGTATAACATTCTTTTTAATTCTTGATTTCAAAATATAATTATAAAGATAATAAAATAAGTCATTTCCAGACAAATGAGACAAAACATTTATTACTTACATATAATATCCAAACAAATTTGAGGATTTAAATATTAATGAATAGATTTAATTCATATTTATCTACAATTGCACAAATGGATAAATTTTATATATTTTTATATTTTTTAAGTGCAAATATACTGCATAGAAAATGCATTTTAAAAGATTCAAATCCTTTAATTCCAGGCCAAAAGTTTGCATCCAAATCAATGCTAGTTTACTGATCTACTGATGTGATCAATGCAACATGAGAATGTTAGCATAATAAAAATCATGATTACAGAAACTTACATCTGTATCATCTTATTAAAAGAAACATGATCATCTTTGCCAAAACAGGAATGTAGTCTGTCTGGCAAAGGATCACATGAATATATGTGGAAAGGAATGATCCATTAGGGAGTAGTGATCCATTGCTGACTTATAGTCCCCATCCTGAGCATAAGAAAGCAATGATGTAGGAATATCTCTACAATCCTTGGCAATGCAATGGCTACCATTTTCTGGCCATGCATTCAACTGGGTGAACTACCCTGTATGCTAACATGACACAGGAAATGAGAATCTAATGTACCTCCCCAGATTACATTGACATAAAACACCCATATATCCATCCACCAGCATCGATTCAACTATGAAACAATTAGCCCCTATTTAAACCAACCTAATCTTAACAAGTTTATGCAGTCATTTACACCTAAACTTTAAATTTATTAATTTAATTGCAGGAGGATGAAAATGGCACTGGCAAGCATATTATACATAAAATTTTTAATAAATAATTTAGAATTTAATTTAATTGTCAGATAAGAGATTTTCATTAAGAGAAATATGGTTTAGGTTTAATAACTGAAAGTTTGTATTTTCACTAGTTAGATAATTAAAAATTCAAATCTCATTTTAAAGGTCATATTTCTCTTCTATTTTGAGGAATCTTCCGGAGTACTGCAGGTTTACTGAAAGCCATTTTTGGTGGTCATTGATGTGCTACACATCCAGTTCAAAGATTTGTCCATCATCAATTAGATCTTTCCTTTTGGAAATGAATCTGTTTTGTTATTCTTCAAAAACTGCTACACTGAAGGCTATGTCAGTCAGCACAACAAAGAGACTGAAGTCTATTACATGACCCCTACCTTGTGGAGGTCTGCAATACAGTTACAAAAGTATTTTAAATCAAAATAAATAATAATTAAATAAAATTCTTTAAAATTAGTCTAATTTTTCCTTTTATATTATTTAGTATCCCTTATCACCAAATTCCAGGATCAATCTCTAATGGTTTGGTGTGGTTCTTATTGGTGGTGGTGATTTTTCTCTCTGGACTGTGTGTTTGTATGCATCTTTAATTGTTAGTTTCCTTTAGAGTGGGAAACACTAATATTTTCTTATCACTAGTTATTTTAATTTCTCTTATCTGACTTACAATCGGTTAAATTCCCCCAAGGGCATGTTTGCTTTAACATTTCAATAGAAATTAATCTTCATCCTTCTATAATTTTAACTTTAAAAAAGAAAATAAACAGTTTTCATTATGTTTTTTTACCTTCCTTAAAATAATCCTTTCTTTGTGCATTTTATATATCTGGCATTTTTTTTTATATAAATTTAAATAAATTTTATTTATTGATCATTTTTTATATTTTCATTTGAGAACAATATAATGGCATATATGGAAATCATTACATATACTATATATATATATATGTGTGTGTGTGTGTGTGGGCATGTGTTGTTTATGTAACAATCTGACAATCCATTTTCTATTTATATACATGTATTCCATTCATAGAAAATTTTTTATCTGACAGTCTGCTTATCCAACCTGTCTTATTTATACATACTTCCAAAATATCTGTAATTTAAAAAAAACTATTTATATGCTATACATAACTCTATTCTCAAACTTGCATATTGGTTCATGAAAAAAAAAATTTGATGGTGTGTCATTTAAAAATATATAAATAATTATACTTTAATAGATATACACAAATGGCACAGTAGTATATGAACTATCTTCTGTTATTTACATAAGAGGGTATAATTATGGATTAATTTAAGATTGATATTACATATTATATATAATTTACTTTATAGTTTTCCAGTGAAGAAAAAAACAGCAAATACACCTTTACCCCCCTTAGTGATAGCAATTGGTCCTCCAAAACTCATCATTGAACAAGAATATTGTATTCAGAATACGTATTTATAATGGGGGTCTATGGGGGAAAAATTGGTTGGTTCCTAAAGCTCAACAATTACACTAACTTGGAAATAAAGTACATATTAAAAAACTTATTCATTAACATTTATTTTAAATGCAATCTGTTTTTCTTTGTAAACTTTTTTCTAATTCAACATTCGCTTTTAAAATATTGTTTTTCTTTTGATTTGAAAATACTTGGGTGTAAACAACATCTTTAAAAAAGTTAAAAATCAATAACTATTTTTACATAATTAACCAAGTGTTCTAAAAATAATATACAGTAATTAAGTAACACACATAAGCAGTTTAATATTCGTACTTAGTGTTTTCCTGAAAGTTTGTGATGCTGGTATTTTACTTGTACTGTATTTATATATTGGACTATTTCATCATCTAATATAAGTGTTGAATGTCTTTAAAAAAATTAAACTTTATTTAAATAATCCAAGTACTGTACATTATAAAGTTTAATTTTTTAAAGCAATTCAACACTTATATTTATATAGTATCATAGATTCATTAATTTTATATATTTTAAGTTTATATGTTTTATAATCAAAATACTGAATGCAGCACTATCATTGTTTTATGAATAAAATATTGTATGTGCTATACAATTTCAGCAAAGTCATTACCTGCACACGTATTACCGTAATGTACTTTTGCTTTTGGATAAAATGACTTTAAAATACCTATTCTCTGATGTCATCAGTGAAGCAAAATTCAATATGGCTGCCAAAAAATTAAAAAAAAAACATTTTTCCTAATCATTATAGTGAATAATCGATTGTAAATCGAACTAGTGGGTACAAATTGATGATGATCACTATTGTGAAATATTGCTAAGCATCCAATTGCTAAGTGAGGTCTAGGTGTATTTAGGACAAGAGTAAGTATTCAAAAATCAATAATAGAATTATAACTGGATATATTGTAGAAGAGATTTTAATAAATGGATAGTTAAGATCCCAAGAGAGTGTAAATAATGTAGAAAGAGACTATATGTGAAAGAGATGGAAAAATAAAAAAAGGCTAGTGATATATGGATGGTGAAAATTAGATTAAATTGAGAGAGATCTTCATTCTGCAGTAAATCAATATTTGTTGAAAATAATAATGATGATGAATTTCTGATAAATTTTTGTTAATCTTAATAAAAAGAATATATTATAGATTATCAAGATAGAAAAAAAACTAAATTTATCTAACAAAACCATTTGTAATTGATGATAATTATTGTATAATGTCAAAAAGTGTTAACCAAAATTTATTAATGATTTAATAATAATATATGGTTTTATTAAATGAATCTAAGAATTTACACAAATTTTCGCAAAAATATTGGTAAAATCCATACTTTGTGTTAAACTTTCATAGTATATTAATAGTTTCAATCAACTGATAGCATATTACCAGTATTTACTATCATGAATAATTTTGTAGTAAAAATATACTTCTAAAATTTATTACTCTATAGTTTTCAATAACTTGTCTAGATAAATTTCAGATAAAAACGGCAGCAACAATTCCCCTAATCATTGTTAGAAATATAGAAAGCCAAATTATATTTCTAATGAAATGTTTTTTGATAAATTTGACACTGCTGTATAATGAATAATAAGCATAGTGAACAGTCAGTCTGCTGCATTTGCAACACAAATATATATATATATATAGTTCCTATGGTTAATCCCCCCCCCCCTGAAGAGCTATTGCTACACACATAACATACTATACACATGTATAGATTACTTTGATTAACTTCCCCTGATAAGGTATTTCTACACACATAACACAATCTATATATATAGTTCTCTTTGTTCATTTCACCCAATGAATTTTAAGATTGGCTGCTTTCAAGATGGTTTCCATTGGCCTCTGTTTCCCAAACACTTTGACTCTGATCCAGTTCAGTTGCACACAAACACATCTGGCTTCATCATAGAGCACTGAGACCATCACTATGAGCTTCTTTTAGCTGCAATCACTTCTGTCTCTTGGCGACAGTCCACTAGTAAACTGACTGGAAATCCACTGGAAAATCAACTCTTCACATCTAACTACTATCCAGATGTTTTCCTCTGGCTTCAGTTTCCCATACTCTTGGGCCTATTCAGCTGCTGCCCAGGGACACATTTTCACTGAGAGCTGCACTCACTGAAACTACTGTTCTTATATCTGTCTTCAACATGAACTGGAAAATGAACCACGCACCTTGTTGCTTACTCTATTTATAGTTTTTAATTACTCACACAGTTAATTACTTTCTTCCATATAGGGAAGTGTTTTTAGGTTTATAACTAATTAACTTGTGTATTATGAATTCATTTCCATATAAAGGAATTTATAATCTACTCCATTAATTAATTAGTCTTTTATTAAGAAATATTTAAAGTCAGCAAATATTTCTTGCAATTTTTTGATCGCAATTAACATAAATTATTTAATTTAATTTACTGCTTATGAGTTCACGATCTAAATATATTTCTCTAATATTTTCTACTTTTTCTGCAGTGCACAAACTTATACTAATGTAAATATAAATATTTTTACAAAATATAGCAGACACTGCCTATGAATTATGGTGTCATATCATATACATACTTGATATGAGCCAAAAGTAATAGATAATCAATGACTTTACTAGCATAATTTTTACTTTAAAATTGGAAATTTTATACTTTTGTAGAAAGATTTTAATTTCAAAACCGGTTTATTTGTCAATTCCTAAAACATTGTAAGCAATATGCAAAAAATGTTTTTAAATAAATATTATCATTAATTCTGATATTACAGTTATGTAACAATTCTTAATCATATAAGTAAAAAGGTGTTGCAAAAGTCCCTGATATATTTCAAAAAGCATATTTAAGTGACATTTTTTTGTATTTAATGTTAAAAAATCTACATAAATAAAATTTGAATTATGCATATTATTTTTATCTTTTTTATCTTGTAACTTGAATATTAAAAAAATGCCAAAGTATCAAAAACTTTGTGCACCTACAAAAGTGTTCACTCAAAAGAAATACTTCTATAGCTATAAAGGCAGCTTCATCACCATATCACTCCCAAATCACACACACATATGTATTTTTTGGTCAAATGAATTAAAAAAATATGGGAAAAGATTAATATATGTGAATATATAAAATTTAATAATAATTTTTAAAAATAAAAAATGATTATTGAAAAGATTGGTGAAAGGAAAAACAAAATTAGTACATGAGATGTCTTATAACTATTAAAAAATAAGTCCTTATTTCTGAATTGTCATTAAATAATAGCAAACTCACCAAATTTCTATAAATAGCTAATTGCTGTTGATGCTTAAAAATATTCAAAACTTGATCAGAAAAACCAATCTGTCGGGCCAACTCACATAGACATCTAAAAAAAAAAAAATTCTATTAATTTTTAAGTTTTCTTTATGAAATATCAAATGTCTAATGTAAAAATTAAATTTAAAATAAGTATAAAATTCATAAAAATTATTATGACCATTTACGTTTTATATACTAAGCAAATAACATTTTCAATATTAAGTCTAATATATTGATGCTAATAATTCACGTACATAATCAAAACGATTTATTCACATCATCTAATTAATTCAAATAATTAATGGTAATAAAATTGTATATAATTTTATTACTCATCATTATTTATTTATCTATTTTGTAGTCATTTACCCTGAAATGCAAATGGAATTTGACTTCAAAGTAAATGGTTGAGCAAAAAACATCCATTATTATTTTTGTATTGCATGACATGTAGTCAAATAATATGTTGAAATGAAAATAATAGTTTGTCAAAACAAACATTTTTTGTTTTGTTTTCACCTTCAACTTGAAATTAATATATGAATCCATAGATCATTCTATCAAGCAATAGTTTCAATCTAACTAGTTTGATTCCATTTCTTTCAATAAGAAAAAATAATGAAACTATCTGATCTACAGATAGCCAAAAATATCATTTAGCTAACTGATCCTTTTTTGACTTTCATAATTTTTAAAGTGACAAAATGGTACAAAAAAATCTATAACAGCATACAATGCAGTTAAAAAGTTTATACTTTTACTATAATTATTATATTTTATAAGGCAATAAACTTAAAGCTTGTGCAGATAAAAATGCAAAAGTAGTGACCTCTACAGGTCTTAACCTCAACCTTACGCATTGGAAGATTTATTATAATAAAAACTTTGTTTTAATCAACATCATCATCATAATAATAATAATAATAATAATAATAATTTAAGATTTAAATTAAAATAATTGGTATTACTAAACATCTGATTGTATAAAGAGGGTAACCTGAATAAAAAAGAAAATTTAATGATCTTGGAATGACAAGCGTGAATATAAAAAACAAAAGCAGACAGAATATCATGCTCATAAGACCAAATTATAATAGTTGAAATTATATGGAACATCTATATTTAGATAGTAACTCTTCTATTTCAATCCATATTTCATTTTATAAATGTAGTGGTTGGCAAAATAGGTTATTTTAAATCAATTTTATTTGAGTTTTAAAAAGACAAAAAAAAACTAATTTATTTTAAATAAATTAATGTTTAATATATCTGTTCTAGAATTCAAATTACAGGAACAACACTTTATTTAATAATAATCTATAAAACTTTTATTCAATTATCTCATAATATTAATTAAAATGCTGAAAATCTTTTTTTTTTTTTTTTAAGTTTTGTTCTTTGTTTTGAAAATGTTAAATTTCAATTAATAATATTTTAAGTGTCATCTATAATCATGCAGATTTGTTGAATTAAAAAAAAAAAGTAAACTGCATAAATGAAAATAATCACTGGCTTATTTGATAGAGAATTGTGTAAACAGATAATTATTGGCTTTGCTAATTAAAAAATTTGGTAAACAAGTGGGCTTGTTAATTAAGAAAAAAGTGAATGATGTAAAAAGACCAGCTTGAAAAGTAATTTTGTTTTTCTGCTTCTATTTGTCATTGATCCAGCTTCTGTGATTATTGCTTTTGCCTGCTTAACACAATGTACACTGAACTTCTACAAGTGGCTGAAATAATCAATATGCATTATTAAATGCCACACAAATGAACTTCACTTCTCCAATATGTAGCCCATAACCATTATATGTCCAATTTTGCTTGCTGAGTTTAAGCCAACACTGCACTAACTTTTATCAAGTATGCAGTTTAACAGATGTACTTTTCAATTTGAAACAAAAATTTCATGACAACTCTCTACAATAATAAAAAAATAGGTAAATGAAAAGACATCACGTGTAAGCCACTAAGAACCTACATTTGCATATGTCCAGATATATATAGAATTCTACTTTTCTGGAAAATAATACCTTCTTCACTGTCTTTTCCCTTGGACTCAAAGATAATCTTTTTATTTATGAACTATTTTATAAGACATTTACTTATGTTACTAACAAGACAGTAATATATAAGTTAAATAATTTATGCAATTGATATATCTTTTATATTAACAAATATTAATCTGAATATTATCTTTTGATATTTATGATTCATTTCTGAATTTAGATTGGGTTTTTTAATTTTATTTTTTTGTCAGTGGATTTGATATTGTGGTAGGTTATGAAATATTTAAAATCTTTTATTTTTCTGAATAATTTGTTTTCTTTTAAACATTTGAGACAGAAAAAAGTTTTTTCGTAGATTTTATTTTTCCTTCCCACTCATAGCTTTAATTTAAAAAATTTACTATCATGATTGTTATAACCCTTGATTTTATTTGGGCCAGGGGTAAAAACCAAACTTGTTGGCACCCCTTTCAATTTAAAAACTTAAAAAAAAAAAAAAAAAAAAAAAAAAGGGAAAAAAAAAAAAAGGGGATTAATTATAATAGTAGTTTTAAACCAATGTGCTTCTAAAGAAAAGTTTTAAATGAAAGAAGAAAAAATTTAAAAAGAAATATAAGAAAATTTTGATTTTTATAGATTAAATTTAATTATTAATTTAGTGTCTCTGGAGATATTCAATAATCATTAACATATGTGTGTGTTTAATGTGATGTGCACATGACTATAAATCATTTTATAAACTGATTAAATTTGTTAATTGTTTTGCTTGCTTATTCTGTTTGTGTCAGACACATCTAAAATTAAAAGAATCGGTATATTTATGTGTGTTCATTGTATATAGCAATTCTGAGTATTAATCAATCACCCATAAATTTATTATATGTTTCTCTTGCCTCTCCATGATATATATTATTCATGTTTAAGGTATTCAAGGATGATTATGTTTTATATTGAAGATATTTCTCCCTATAAATTATATATATTTCTTACTTAATAATGTAGGTGATTCAGAGGAGTATTTGCAAAATTAGCCCAATGCACTCTGCATATGACCATACACGACTAAAATATAAAATAACAATAGACCTCTGGAACACCCACATTATATAAAGCAAACACATATAATTCATGGGAAGAAATGTCTCTATCCAATGCAAAATGCAATCATCCAGAAGTACTTCAAGCAGGAATAATATATAATATGGAGAAGCCTGCATGTGTAAACATTTATAGTGAATTACCCAGGTATCTCATGTGTCTTATTTGATTGGTCAAAATGTTTTCTTTTTTTACTGATATAAAAACTATAAGCATGATGTCAACAGAAATATAGGCATTTGTTAGATCTCTGATATTTGGATTTTTTATTAATTTGTTTTGTAACCGGCACATTTAATGGGTTTTTTTATCAATTTTGTAATTTCCATGAAGCGATAAAGACAGAAAACACTTATCGGCCTAAAAATACACTGTTATCAGACTAAAAGTACTTTGATTCATAAACAAGGCCTTCAATGGAGTCTAAACGTAAGCAGAATATTGGGCTTGTAAGTATACAAATTTAATTTTTTAATTTTTTGAATAATACTTTAATTTTTTTTAATTATTTGAAAAAATGATTTAATTTTTATAATTTGAGTTTGTCGTGGTAAGTGTCTATATAAATTCTATATTTATTTATGCTCAAATGAATTCATATGTACGATAATTTCATTTGTTCTAATCTACTTATTTTATAAAAATAAACTTATTTTATAAAAACAATGATTCTCAAAAAGATTATTGATTATTATTATGTTTATATGGTGTGTTTGTGTTTATAAATAATGACATACAAAACTAATAATCAAATGTACAGAAAGATTGCATATGCAGGCAAATAATCAAATTCTGATTCTTGCCTATACCTTGATATTCATGCTGTGGAGTCACTCTAGTTGTGCTATATGTTTAATCACATTATTTTCAAGTCTATAGCTAACAAATGGACTATATGCAAATAAATTATATCTATGTGATACAATAAATATAACAAGATAGCATCATTGGTATGCATATAGAATATAAACATTACTGGTATGCATAAAGAATATAAACATCACTGATGTACACAAAAAATATAAAATGGGGAGATGAAACTCATTTTATGAGTGATACGGACAGTAGTGTACAATTTCCAATTTTAGATAGACAAAAAGCCAATTGCTATGATGACAAATGCATATCTATCTTCTGGAAATGATTTGTTTTGTATCTTTTATTACAATGAATCTTTTTCTTATAGACACCTTTGAGATTTTGTAACTTCAGGGTACAAAATAAAAATGAAGAATTCTTATGTGAATACTTTTGGAGATTCTGAAACTATGGATTATCTCAGGTAAAACATTACATATGGTTTGAAAGATACTTTTGTAAGGAATACAAATAAATTATCAGTGAAGATATAATTTAAACTTAGTTAATGATGAATGAGAAATTATGAACAGACAATAAAGTAATAATTATGTCAGATGTAGAAATTTCTTTTTTACCTTATTTTTTAAATGGTTATCACTATTTGTCTTAAACTTATTGTTTTCCTTGGTTTTTCTAGTTTCTATTAATGTAATTTTTTTTGCTCTAACATAATTAAAACTGAAGTTATTGTGAAAATTATGTCTCAGGTCAGTTTTTTTAAAAATTCAATATGGCACTCTAGATTCAAGCAGTTAATCTGATTTATTATTGCGTGTTTAATGCAAAAATAAAATACATATGTGCACATCTTGATAAACCTAGAGTAATGTAAATTTTTGAGAAGTGTAATATTTAAGGGTACCAGATATCAAATATGCTAACATGAAAAGAGTTCATTACTATTCAAATCTGTTTATATTTGAACTCTGTTGTATTTAAATCCTGATATTTGAATTACTGTATTTGAACTCTGGTATATATTTGAATAATTGTATGTGAACTTTGAATTTTATATAATTGAGTTCTATTATACTATACTTTGTTACATTGTTTGTTTTATTTATTGTTAGATTTGTTTAAGTGTTCTGTTTACTCTTGTCTGCTCTATCAATTTATATTTGCCAAGAATCTCTGCTATCTATGATCTAATGACAATAATAAATATCTGAATGATGATACAGCTGTAGTAAAAATTTATACTTAGAATCCTCACTAGTAAACTTTCATTTTCTAGGCTATAAGTCTAGTGGCATCCTCTGGTGGTGGATATTAGTGTGCCTGCTGTCTATTACACTATATTTTCCAGCTAGAAGGTAAATAAAGAACAACTTTATTTTCCAGAGAAACATATTTGAAGAATATATTGAACACTGATTGTAATAAATTAAATTATTGTTTAGCGTTAGCATCAAATGAATGAACAATATTCAATGACGGGAAGAATCACTGAAATGATAACCATGCCTATCAATGGTGCCCATGAATTTAAAAGCTTTAATGAGAATCATTTCTAGATGATGAAGAAAGGATTCCTACCAGAAGATAAAACTCCTAGATTTTTTTTGATTCAACTGAATTAATTTTATGAAAATTAATAAAATAAACAAAATTGTAAACTTCAGATACCTTAGAATATGAAAGAAGGAAACATTTACTAAAATTAACTGACATTATTTAGATGACAGTAAGCACTAAAGCTACCAATATTTTTCAGAAAAAAAATACAGTCAATCACTGAAGCGATTCTTCTAAAGATTTTAGTCATCAGCATAGCACAAAAGTAACATTTCTGGCAATCCTTAAGGTCATTAATATAAATATTAAAAAACATTGGTGCTAAAATACTACCACGAGGAATACTTAAATTGAATTCAAAGTTAGATTAACTATTATGGTCAAATTTGATACATGCTGTACAGCTACAAAGAAAAGATTGAAAGCAATAAATAAGCTTAGTAAAAACCCCATTTTATGTAATTTGTGAAACAAGAGTATTGCAATCAACTTTATTAAAGGCTTTTGATAAATCAAAATAAATAACATCAAGTCTCTGCTGACCCTCAAAGCATGTTATAAGACCATAAATTATTAGCAAATTATTTTCTACAAATCTATTAGGAATAAAATCATGCTGTAATGAAAAAAAGACTTTACTAACATCTGAAATAGTTGTATTATAAACACACCTCTCAAAAAATTGAGCAATATGTAAAACAAAATTATTATTATTATTATTATTATTATTTGCCACAGACCTTT